>PVLD010001982.1:22959-180708 GCA_004027595.1 Dinomys branickii
CCTTCTATGTTCTCTATAATTCTGTATTTCCTCAGTCATTTTTGTATTAACAGAAGTGAAGATAACTTTATATTATACAGCATCCAGTGCAAATTCCCTACTATCTTCTCTATAATTTGGTATTTCCTTTAATGTTTTTGTGTTAACTAATGTGAAGATAACTATGTAATACAACATCCAGTTCTAATTCCCTACTATAAAAAAAAAAAAAAAAACTTCAACCATATCTTCTCTCTCTGGTCACGTCACAATCCTTTCCTTTCTTCATCTGCAGCCTGCCCTTCATTCATCACTGTGCCCTTTGTTCACAAGGTCTTTTCTTCCATTCATCATCAAACTCCAAATCATCTCTCGGACATTATCTATTTTGGAAGGTTTTAATTGAAGCACAGACTGCGTCCAGCCTTTGTGAAAAGATGCTGCGTCTCTTCCCTCCGGCTGCCTCACAGCCAGCTGCATGGCTGGGCAGCTCTCATGTTTATTCCACAGCAAAGTACACGACAAGGGCTTAACAAAGGCAGTTAGTAAGTTATGAACCCTAGTGCTCTATCAAAATCTGTGAAGAAATATATAGAAAGAAGAACAAACAAATTTAGATTATAAACGCTGTACAGGCAGGAAACACATCTTAGTGTTCACTGCATATAACTATTACTATGTGAAAATTTAAAAACCAAACTTAGTGAAGCACAAGTAGCAACTTTATGTTATTTTATGTATTCATTTATTTATTTGTCTTTTTGAGACAGGGTCTCACTATGCAGTTCAAGCTGGCCTTGAACTCACTTTGTAGCCCAGGCTGGTCTTGAACTCACAATGATCCTCCTGCCTCAGCCTCCCGAATGCTGGATTACAGGCATGTGCCACTATGCCCAGCCTAAAGTAGCAACTTTAAAGCCAAACTGCCAGATTTGAATCACTCATCCTCACCAGCTATATTTGTATGGTCTTGGACACTACTTTTCTCCTGAAAGTGCTATGATAATGATAATTAGAAAGATAATGTCTGCCAAGTGTTTAAGCTTATGCATACCACATACAGAGAACTGTGTCTTCTAAAGTAATAACAATACATTATAAAGAAAAATGAGTTAGAAGAGCTACCTGAGTTGAAGATCTGCCAGCGCATGCTAACATAGGAGCTTAGTACATGAGATGCGGGATGAGAGGAACGGAACACTAGCCAATCATCTCCTGCATGTGGTACTTTAGAAAGACCTGCTTAACTGCTTTCCCTGTTAAAGAATGTTACGTTGTATTGATAAGGAAACTATTTACATTCAAGAATTTTCCTGACAAGTGGGACAATTCCCTAGCAAATGCTGCATTTCAATGACGAACTTCCAAAAGGTGATTGAAATTGAACTCAGGCTGAGCATTTCCATGGGGGTTGGAAGGCATGGAGGAGTCAGAGTAAACAGGCCTCTCAATGGACGAGCAGACAGACACTTCCAAATCCAGCAGTGCTGCCCAGTGAGACACACAGATCCGGATTTCCTGCTCTCACTGTTTCCTGCACAATCACAGACGCCCGCTACTACAGCTGGCTCCCGTACAGCAGGTACTCCACGTGACAAGAATGTATTGCAAAACTGTAGCTTATATTGAAAGACAACACCCCTCCTTTTCTCTCAACCAGGGTCAATTTCAGTACGAGCAAAGTAGTTTATGCCAGCATATATTTTGTAGAGCATACTCTAAGCAAAATATGATTACTGGCCATATTTCATAGTAACATCTACAACTTAGACTAATATTTTAACTCACAGAGAATAGGAAACGAACTTGTTCATATTAAATGATGTTGTATTATCCTGTAATACCAACTGCTCCTGTCCTTGTAATATTTATAACACACTGTACCAGCAGAATGGCCCAATACCAAAGGGCAAGAACAGTTTTAGCCAGTCTGACAACAGGTGCACGCGCTGCATAAGTGAGATAAAAGCTACATGAACAACAATGTCAACCACATGAGCAAATGCAACGTTACTAAATGCTGGTACCAGCAGTTTTGATAATCAGAGCTCCTGATTACTCTTGCAGTGTCAAAGATATATTTTCAGTGGAAAAATACCTTTACTCACTGGCCACCACTACCACAACTAACTTGAGACTTATAACGCTGCTGACCAGAGTTTAGAAAAAAATGAGTATTCGTAATGATTCACACATGAACTTCTGAGTCACCTGCTTCTCTCTACCTGACAGACTGGCAGAATACTTCCCCAGAAATCACTCTGCTAGGCCACATAATGTGTTTCATAACCAAACACATTATTTTTATGGAAAAGACTTCAAAATCTGAAATCTGTTTACCGCCTTAGATTAAAAAAAAAGGACAGAATGCTATAATAAAGTATGGGGAGTGTTAGATACACCAATGTGTAGTGGAATGACAGAAGGATTGGAAATTAAAAATCTGGACTTAACTCTGGTTCTCTAACTTGTTTCTTTCACCCAGGAGGGCTACTTTTTTTTAATCTATCATATACCTATCACAGATAAGTGTTTTCTCGTATATGTCGGTGAAGGAACAAATCCTACCTCATCAGGGTGTATTGGGAATTAAATTAATCTTTGATATGAAAACATCAAACATAATGTCTCACCAGTAAGTGATACTAAATATATGTGAATAAACTTGAGTACTAGTATTATTTTGTAGCTCTTTGTATTTATATTAGGAATTTATATTATGAATCCCATAAGCTCTTCAATTACCCTGTCATAAAAATTATTTCTGCAGTAAACTATATATTTCCATATACCTGATACACACGTCCATTTCCAGGGGTTATCTTCCTCCTCTGATGCACAGATATAATTTATTTATCTATTTTGTTAATCATCTGCTGCCCCACACTGAAGCACAAATTAAATGAAATTGTTCATTTTTGTCTGTTTTGCCCCTTTATTTGCCCCGTGTAGGTGCAGTAACTGGCATATGAGGCACACCATACATATTTTTTAAGTCAGTAAATGAATACAAGCATCTTTTTCTTCAAACTGTAAATGTTACTATGCGCACTACCATGGAATATTGTCAATAGAAAATGTGTAAAATCTGCATCAAGAAATATATTTCAATAAAATTTTGAACAATAGTAAGAATGACAAAATAGAGTTCAAAATTTGAATGAAACAATAAATTTACAATGGAAAAACACAGAACCATATTAAAACGCTGTTTCTCAATTCCTATACTGCTAAAGAGTTTTCACCAGAACTTACTGTGAAACCAAGAAATACAGCTCCTTAAACTATCATAAGGATGAAAAATAAAACTTGCTTTTTTCCACATGGCAGAAAGATTTTTCTTGGATTTATTGAAATAGCTGTGTATTTATGACATCTTTTGAGGCTCAAATACAAATCATACAGCAGACTTCAGATACATGTCACATATGACTAACGTTAAATTGCCTTCCTGGCCCAGATTTTTGGTATTTTAAAAATATTACAATATATCATAGTGAATTATGTTTTAATTTTTCACTGTAAGAATAAAATAGATTCTTTCACCCATTAATAAAATGTACATTTGTTTTAGAGAATACATAAAATAAAATGGAAGGAGTTTTCTATGATGAAAATCATACACATTTTCACTTAAAAATCACCTTATAATTTCAAAGTCCTTTAGGACCCACAAGTGCCTAGATATGCAAGCAGAGCCCAGTAAGAACATCCCAACCTAGAGGAACTATTAGTGAAAATTCGAATTTTACAGCTGACTTAACTGAGTCTCAAGCCCATGAGGGAATGGAAACACGTTCTCAGAACTACTCCATGTCACTAAGAACCTTCTGGCTACCTCCCAAATCATACTATCCTCACCCACAACATCCAGGGATGGTCAAGGTTGCTCCTCTGTGGCTCTGTGTATGTTCTATATGATACAGGAACAAAAGCAATGAATTTTGATATAAAGAATGTATCCACAATAGAGCTTTGACAAAGCAACAACCACTTAAGAAGAAGCACTGATGAAATTCACATCAGCTATTCCTTAATCTAATCTTCCCACCAGCTAACCTCCTCTATCTAGGGAGGGCCTGCTCTTGCTTGCTGTGGTCACGGCTGTACCCCTGGGTAGTGCAGGGTGACGGAAGGAGAAATGAATGGATGCATGAATCCAAGGTATGGGCTCATTATCTGTAATGATTTTTATAGCCTTTAATTATTTTACCCATTTTCAGACTTTAAAAAAAAATCTACTAGAAGTATCTCAGCAGAGGCTTCAACATATGCCTCTCAAGTCACAAAATATCCGTGACCTTTTCATGCCCAATGATCCTCTTCTCCAGTTCATTTCAACTACTCACTCCAATAATTATATCTTGGAATCTGTGAGCTTCAAAAGAGCCCCTCCTCGGAAGTTTATGAAGGGAAATATTTCATTCTCGGATCACACTCATACATTTTCATCTTTTCCCATTTAGTCCAACGTACTAGTTCTTCAATCATCAGTCATTCCCCTCACTCCTAACTTTCTGAAACCTCTTTCTTTCTCCCCTTCTTTGTCAGCAGTTCAGATTCTTTGGTCCAACCCCCCAATCACCCTCTTCCAAATGTACTGAATCCCCTCATTCCACTGTACTTTCATCAAATTCACATGGCAAAATAGCTGGAAGCCCACAGAAAGAGGACAGATATCCGCCTTCATAACAGTCCATCAAAGAAAGCAGATATAAACACAACTAGTTATAATAAATTACAATAAGGCAGAGAAATCTGGAGGTAGGGTATGTTGTGAGAACACCGAGCTGAAAGACCTGAGGAAGACCTCTGCATTCTACCTGTCCTGGCCTTGGCCTAGGGTTGCAGGGAGCTGCCTAACAAAGCATCCAGTTCAATAGAGGCAGACCGCACTCATCCTCAGCTTCCCCAGACCATCCTGCTACACGCTAACTTCCCAGTTAATTCTCTATCACATTTTCCACAACGACGAAACATTCCACTCTGCAACCACCTCCTTGTTTCTGCAAATAAAGCTACCATTTCATGGAGTAAATTAGCATTTTAGAAGGAAGCACACTGACTTACACAGCCTACCTGCCTCACAACTGACATCTCCTTTTCCCTTAGTATTTTTATAAAAGCAACCTAGCCTCTTCTCTGGAGCTAATCACACTGCTTCTTCTCTAGATTCTCCACTCTTTCTCTTGCCAGGGGAAAATTTCCCTTTCCATTGCTGTTTTTACTGCCATACACTCAGATTTCTATATTTTAGCTCCTTTCCCTAAATCCTTCCTCTCTCTCTCTCTCTTTTTCTCTCTCTCTCTTTTTCTCTTTCTCCCCCCCACACATACATACACACACACATACATGAAGGAAGAAATAGTGAAATCGTGCAATAAAACTTCTTCCCATAGATGTGAATGTTCTGGACTCTTAAGAAATGACCCTGGCACTCTAATGGATAGCATGGTGCTATTACTTCTCTGTATTGTGAATGTTGTATATGAAAGAAAATGAAAGAAGACAGACAATTCTTCAAAGCCGGGAAAATGTGAGAATAGAAATTGAATAAAGAGACCTTTGAAGGTTAGTACCATGGACACTTTTTATTGGGAGTGGCAATAGTCAGATGGCAGCACAAAACATCTGGCAATGATGGTTTTTAAAAACGCAACATTATCTATTACCTTGTTAAAGAGCTAGCTATTACCTTGTTACTTAACCCAGTGAGTAATCAAGAATATAAAAACTGATAACTTCATGCTAGTCTTTATGGGTAGGTCCAAATTTTACAAACTTGATTCTTTTATTAAAAGTTACAGCAGGGAGGAGACAGATGAGAAAAGCTGAAAATTGAGGAAAGTGCTTCTCTTGTTTTATTTTGTTACCGAGATGGATGTCTATCCTCATAGAATTCTAGAAAGCCAGACTTTTACTCCCTAAATCACAAGATTTCCTAAGAACAATAAGGCAACCTCCCATCATGCAAAAAAGTTGTTTTTTAAAAAAAATCACAGAAGCAGAGAGAGTAAACTGAGTGAAAAGAGACAGCAGCAACACAGCAAATCACAGGAGAGGGGGCGAGGGCAGAGGACTCAAATACCCTGGAAGAGGAAGCAGCTCAGGAGAAGGGTTTGCTGTGAAAACACTAAGTAAGAGGAAAGGGAGTACATAACAGAGAAGGGGCGTGAGAATGGGTAACAGTGAGCAACAGGCTCATCTTGACCTGGTCACCCATGCTCGAAAATAAGCAATAATAATAAATGATATCAAGTTGCCTTAGTCTGTGAGGTTCTGAAATATTCTAACCTGAAGGATATAGCATGGTTTTTGATTATCAGTAGACATCCTCTTTCACATCTATAAAACCTGAAGCATAAAATCTACAGGGAAACACTAATGATTCCTTGGCCATCTCTATGTTTATTGCCCCTTTCTCCTCACTTAAAAGTTTGGAAACAAAGTGCCTTTCAGAAAGGGGCACAGAGTATCTATCGCGCACAAGTGAAGGCAAAAGAGGAGGAGAGAACGGAGGAGAGCAAACTGTGAGACAGGAGAAAGTACAGATTGAGCATCTTGTGCATGAGCGCACAGTCACCCTGGATGGGCCTCCCGCGTGTGTGCAGCTCACTCCTTCCCCAAGATGAGCCTACATATGCCATGGGTCTTGGAGCCAGGAGAAACTAAACACAAAACCAAGAACACAAGAACGGTACTTCTGCCTGGGGGCCCTGTGTGGGCCCCAGCTGTGATGCCTGGCCGGCCCACGCCCCGGCACGGCTGTCGGCTCCCCCTCCATCCCCACTGAGAAGCGCAGGGAGGAACCTAGCCTATCTCTTTCACTGCTCCTCCCCAAATGTCCCTTTTTCTCTTTTCTAGCTGTTTTAACAGTCAGATGAAGCACAATCTCAGGCTCCTCTGAGGCTCTCTCTCTAACTTACTCGAGATTCCCTGCCTTGAGAAGCCACCCATGATGCACAGCTGTGGGCCATCAGTTTTTCTATTTACTGCAACTGTACAGACATAACAAAGACGCAGCTGAGACCATAAACACACAGGAATGGCAGGGAGATGGTGACCCTGACACAGTCCCTCCAGATATCTTTAAAACAAAGAAAACTAGAAGTGAGATCAGAAAGAATGTCATTTGCTTTTTCTTTTCACACATTCGAAGCCCTCCCTATTTTGGAGCAAAGGCCTTTAGTCCCTTGTCCTAACCTTTCCCTCCTATAGGGACCCTCTTGCTCCTTCCCTTCCTTCTCAACACTTACACAGAGCTTAACTGGAGAAAAAGTTATTTTCTTTGCAGCCTCAAGTCCTCATCACACTTGCTGATTACAGGAAGTGCGCCCAGCAAACTTTCCGAGGTCCGAGCCGCAGTCCTTACAGGACACCCGCCGTACTGAAGGAATTATAGAAGGGACAATCCACCCTCATGAGACAAGCAGAGTACAAGGAGAGACCTTGTTCTTTTGAAACATGTTAAAATAATAGCACGTCTCTGTCCAGTGATGTAGCAACAATGAGTGAATTCACCGAGTTAGCCTTTAAATAGGAAGTCGACACAAAGGGAATGCGGCAGAAAGGAAAGAGCGCTGGCGCAATTACTACAGTGTCAATACCTAAGCAGCGTGCCGCTGGCCAGAGATGTACGTGCTAGACACTCCGGATGTCAGCCAGAGACGCCCCCAGCTGATCCGGAGTCTCCAGCTACTGCCCCACTCACTGTGTGCTGACACTGTAAATCTTACTCAGCGCTTATACTTTACTTCCTCAACTGCAAATGAGCACTGCACTTCAGTCTTACTGGTCGTGCTTCTGCAGGGTCAAAGGAGACTCAAACAGTTTATCCAAAAGCCTTCACAAGTATTTAGTTCCTCCCATGCGGAACAGCAGACAAATGTAAGACTTTATTAAATGTGTAGCTTCTAAAGAAGTTGTCAGATGAAAGGACCTCTTGAAAAAGTAAAATATTTTCAATAAAAACCTTCAGAAGTTTAATCACAAGATTCATAGGAGTCTTATCAAATTATAAGCAGAATATGGAAAGGTAGTATCTGTGTAGCAGGGATATTAAAGCATTGAAAAATCATCACTGAGCCACCATGTACTGTCCACTGATAAAACATTAGTGTTACAATAAATGCATCATTAGGAGAAAGAAATGTGGAGACTGAGACCATAGATGGGAAGAATATGCTTCTTAGATTTGGGGGCTATATGGAAAAGCTAATTCACTGATTGTACCACTAAATAAAATTTAATATTATTTAATGTATAATTTAATCATAATATTATAATTTAATATTATCATTATAATTCATAAGTTTTATCAATCATTACTTTCCTGGTTTATGGCTTAGAAAATATAGTCGCTATTTTCTAGTCTTAGACCCTTCTTATAAAATTCACCTATTCAACTCCAGAATTCCTCGCTTTTCTTCTCTGTCTCAGTCTTCTTTCTCTTCTCTCCAGGCTCCCAACTACAATGATTTCTGCCCATCCTTCTACCACCCAACCTGTCCCTTTTAGGACCCCACTGTCCTCCTAGCCTTGCTGTCCTCTCTGCCCATCACCTCTGCACCAGGTCACCATGACCTACCATGAGAGAGCATGTGGCAGCCAGCCTGGAATCTCTTTCTGGCACGGGAGCACACGTCTCCTCTAGGCAGGGAGTCCACCCTAATGAAACACCTGCCGGATATGAGGGTCGAATTCAGGCACTGAGGGGGATTAAGAGCGTCTCTACTCACTGTCTATTCAGTCACCACATTCATGCCCCAAGGGGGAGGAGGATAGATAAGCTCCTAAACCCGCTTCACATGTTTAATATCACCAATCCCAAATTGACTGAACCTCTGACTCCTGTTGTCCCTCTGCGGCATTCACAGACACAGCAACCAGTTCACCTGAGTTCTCCCCAGAAATCCACGGTCCCTAAGAAAAACAGAACAGAAGCACTAATCATGGAACACTGATAGCAGTTTTTAAGATTCTACCCTTTAGACCTTTGACCAGACAGATTATGTTGCATTATTGCTCCTGGCTTTCTTCTGTGGCTGGCTAGAAAACCAAGTTTCCTTCCTACAGGTCCAGTTAGATCTTTAAGGGTCCATTAGAAACCATCTCTGCTAACAAGACAGATTGCTTCAGTTTTCTTAAGAAAGCTTCTTAAGCAAACATCTTTTTAACGATGTTTTATTGGGGTTGTTAAACACTGACAGAGATCAGAGTTTAAGAATCCACTTGAAAATGCAAAAGAAGAACCCAAAGACTGCTGACCACCACAGGTATTCTATACTGGATACTCAGCCTGAACTTATACTAGATCCCTTTCATCCATTTATTTGACATGCTGTGTGCCAGGAATTATATAAACTTGATCCTAGCCCCAACCCACCTGTTAGTAATTTATCTGAAGGCTTTGTTTCAATGCTAGACCACACAGAGTTCAGTTCTGTTATTATAGATGCCTGGTCAGTTTGTTTAAGGCTCTGCTAAGAATTATGCTTAAGAGCATGTGCAGAGGTTCACATGGGCCTCACTGGAGGGTGAAGTGCACTGCTATTTACATCACAGAAAAGGAGATTCCTTTTAAAATGCCAGTGTTTTATGTTTAAAATAAGAGAGGCTCCAGCTTATTAAGGCCTACATATCTGAAAGGTTACAAATATCCACTCAGGGTTCCTTCTGTCTAGTAAAACAAGTTTGTTTAAAGCAAACGTGCGACTGTTTTGTTTCTTTGACAAAAACATAGTAAGCTTATTTCCTTTTGCTTTTGTCTCATATACTCTCCCACAAAAGAAAGAAAATACTGCCTCAAACCTATCTGCTTTTAAAATAGCTTAATGTAGCTCTAAGATACTGGGATAAGTAGCTTAGATAGTAGAAAGTTTCGTATGAGTGAATGTTTGAGCTGTTCATTGAGACAAAGGTAAAAAGATCATCCTTAAAGATACTAGTAAGGGGACGAATGAAGGAAAACTCATTGAAAATCGCTTCTGCCCTCTGGGTGTGTCCAGGTGGGAAGGTTTACTGTTCAATATGAAAGTCAACTTTCTCACTGATGTTTCACTAAGGTCGGGAGTGCTTGTACTGCTACAGAAAAGTTAATTTCCTGTTCCATTTTTCCTGGAGCATTTGTGCATTTTGGCTAAATGAATGCTAGATTTTCCACTAGGGAAGAAGCAGGCCTAGGGCTGAAGTTATTGGAATGTTATTATGCTGCCTATTGCCTGTTCAAGGAACAGTGAAACATCAAGAGGAAGCTCAATTGTGGCAGCACAATTTTGGGCTCTAGTGGCATTTTGAAATGTAATTTTATGCCTTGACATCTGTATAGCACACTGTACTATTACTTCTTAATGAAAAAAGAAAATATTTCCAATAGTCGCCTTTATGTTACATATTTGCATTCTTTTCCCAAGAGGTGCCAAATGCAATGAGAATCTTTTCATGATACTGTCCTCCGAGATAATGATGTTACTTCCTTGTCTTTTACAATTTCAGGGCTTTTCAAAGCACTCTCAGCTAGCGTCTAGCTTGACCCTGTAGCAGCTCTGTGACAAGCATTTCCCTCCCTAGGTCACAGGAAACTGAAACCAAAGATGTCACTTATCCACGATCATTCAAGTCTAGCACTGAAGCTGGGGGCTCTCCTTTTCAATCTTAGACAAAATACCCTTCGCTTGGACAGGGGAAGGGTCACATTACAGTTTATCTCAGATACATGAATCTTTGGCAGTGATTTCCAGAAGTTTCACACTGTCCCAACAACACATGCCTTTTCCTATGTCAAAACAAAAAACACTAGGTTTCTGAAGCAATACAGTGGTTCCCTCGTTTGTGAACTTGATTTTTTCCACAATTTTGATTGCAAACCAAGATGGATGAGAAATTAATCAAATTCACTGGTTAGGTTCAATGCTGATCTTACGGAGAAATTTGACTTGGTTCTCATCCAGTTTGGTTTGCAATCAGATCATGAAGACAACTGAGTTCCTGAATAAGGTGCCGCTATATTATTGTTTAATATTATATTTTTCAATAGCTTACTCACTATTGTCCAGCTTTTCCTACGACCTGACTCTTCCATCCTAAATTAGCCATTTTATCTCCTTTATCTCTCAAGACATACTCATAATACACTTAGGGCAGTAGATACTAACTTCACTTTGCCAAGATCAGCTGCAAGATAGATGACAAAAGACTGGCTAGGAAAATACTGAAATGTCAAAATTTGAGAGTAGTTCATATGCATGCCAACCAGCATAGCGTTATAAATCAGGAAAGATGTTCTGAGTTCTATTTGTGGTCCAGTGCACTTTGTTGAGCAGGCTAGAAAGGAAGTACACATAACCTGCAAAGCAAATAGAATGTGTTGCATGTATAGATGTTAGGGGGAAGGTGACAGGGGCCTGTTCTGTTACTAAGGGGCAACCAGCTTTAAACATGTGCCTGTGCAAAATGTAAGAAATATAAACACATGGGCTATAAAACAAATATAACCCTAATAGAGTACATGTATATGAGGTTGGAGTTTAAATCCAGCTCCTTTTTTTTTATTTTAAAGACAAAAGAATGAAGACATATGAACCAGAATAACACAAAAACAATACAGGAAATACAAAATTATAGAGAAGATAGTAGGGAATTAGCAATGGATGCTGTATTACATAATATTATCTTCACATTTCTTAACACAAAAACAATAAAGGAAATATCAAATTATAGAGAAGATAGTAGGGAATTAACACTGCATTATGTATTATATAATGTTATCTTCGCATCTGTCACTCAGTTGTACAGATGATGGTTTGTTCAATTAATCAATTTTCTCCACCTTCATCTCCGTTGTTCTACCATCCAATCAGTCATCTTCCCTCTAATAATACCTGTACTTTTTGGTTTATTTACTCCCTCAGGCTCTCACATTGGGAAGAGACACAGCTGCTTCAAATTATGCTGTAACAAACGTGGGTGTACACAAATTGCTATGGCAGAAGGTGGAAAAGCACCCATTCTCAAAGACAGTAGATAGGCAGGGAACCAGGGTCACTATGGTCAAGCCCCCATTGACAAGCCCTCAAGATCATCGAGGGTCCGATCCAGTTGGCGGGGTTATCCAGCTAACCACCAGGCGCTGCCTCGATACAGCGGGTCAGGAGGCCCAGTCCAGTCCTCAGGTCATCCCCAAGGACCACTGGGCTCCGCCCCATCACTGTGCTGCTGGGGGCCTAGTCGAGTCCACAGGGTTGCCCCTGCAGACTGCCGGGCTCTGCCCCAGCGAGGCGCACCCAGGGACCCAGTCAAGTCCACGTGGTTGCCCCTGAGGACTGCCGGGCTCCACCTTATCACCACGCTGCTGGGAGCCCGGTCAAGTCTATGGGGTTGCCCCGGTGGATCACCAGTCTCCAAACTGTCGCCACACTAACAGGGGTCCAGTCAAGTCCACGGGGGTCACCCCCAGTGGACCACTGGGCTCCACCCCGTCGCTGTGCTGCTGGGGACCTGGTTGAGTCCACTGGGTCACACCCATGGACAGCTGGGCTCTGCTCCATTGCCGTGCTGCCAGAGGTCCCAGTCCAGGTCTTCAGAGTTCTCATGTAGCCTAGAGGGAGCCCCCTCCACCCTCAGGCTGCTGAGCTCCCTGTCAAGGGCCCCAGGGTCCCTTCATAGGCCAGTAGTGTCTCCCTGCAGGCCACCTATGACTCTTTGGAGCCTATCCCCACCCATCTAGAGAACCGGATCTGCACCCTAGTTCGAGATCTTCACCTCCTCCCACCTCTCAATCTCCAGTGTTGCCACTCCCTGTCCCTTGCAGCTGGGCATTAGGTGCACTTATGATGCTGGGCACAAGTGGCATGAGCTCTCCTCCACCTGTGCTCACTGTGGTAGTCCAGGTTGTGTACTAAGTTTAGCTATTAGTTCTAGGAAAGAATTGGAGGATTTTCTCAGGTCTTCTGTGTAGAGTATGTTGTTGTTTCTTGGACTCCAGGATTGCTGCTTTTCATGTAATTTATTGCTATGGGTTCATACAAGGTTCATATATATAAGCAGTATGACATCCCTCTTGGTGCTCATATTAGTAGTTTAGGGTGAGTCCTGAAGCCTGTGGACTCATCCCATTGCTGTCAGGAACATATGTTGAGTGCTCAGGGCACCAAGACTCAAGGTTCTCTGAGAGGGAGTTCAGGGTGGGAGCTGAAGCCTGGTAACTCAGCTCATGCATCCTGTGTGGTGTTGGAGTGAGAAGGGTGTGGGGCCATGTGGTTCACCTCCATCTGCAGCTCTCTCTTATTGTTGTGCTCCGGTTCCTGTTTGTTCTTTGGCTGGATACCTGGGAGTTGCTGTGGCCCTGGGATCACTGCTGCTGCTCTCTGCTGGTAGTTGCTCACACAGTGGAGAGGTAGGAGACCACCGCCTCAGGGCAGGTGTAAAGCTGGGTGTGGTGGGCTGTGTACTGGTAGCTTTGACTCTGCCTTGCCTCTGGGCACTGATTAGAAAGGTTGCTGCAGAGTGGGGATTCTGTTTTAGTGGCTGTTGGAACTTCTCATCCTCACACTGGGTTCAACAACACTTCCCAACCGCTGCTGCCTCTTTTCCAGGCTGTGCTTTCTCCTCTCCGGTCCTGGACCAGCTCTTGGAACTCTACTCTCCCCTGGCTGAGTTGGAAGGCTCCCACAAGTATGGGATTCCAAAGCTGAAGCTGCAAGTGCTGGAATGAGCAAGTGGGCTAAGGGTGTGTTTAGAGCTGTGACTCCCTCCTTCTCTGCCTCCTCTTCCTCCAACTGCTCCATGGCAGCCCTCAAGCCTTTCCTCCAGGAGAGGTCTTGTTTGCTGTTTCTGAGGGCTTCCATTTTCATTTCAGATCCTTCCTGGGTCCAGGGGACCCATTTCTCTCCTTTCTATCTTTCTCATGTTGCTATATTCCAGTGTCTGGGTGGTGATCCTCCAGGAGGATCTTTCTCTGCTGCTTACCTGGTTGCCACCTTCCTGGAAGTCCCCTAAATCCAGCTTCTTAAGGGCAGAAAAGACATGCACATTTACAGGATGCCAACTCTGACCTGCGAGTATGCTTAATGTTTCAAGCACCTAATTCTCAAAACAGCTTAGACATTGTGTTGGTTTGGGGCTTATTTTTGCAAGGGGAACAATATAATACAGGACACATATTTTATAAGATAATTTATAATAGTCACCCAAAGAATGATATACAAGAGAGTGCAGGAAATCTGTCCACACACTGAGACGAAGGAATTCAGCCAAGTGCCTAGATACCACAGAAATGTCCTACATGAGTCCAGCTGAGGACTTAGAGCCCATAACAATGCCTCCCACAAATTCAGCTGGAGGCCTAGAGCTCATAGCAATATCTTATGCAGGCCTGTTTTACGGATTTGCACTGGGACAGCCCAAAGGCCAGTGGTAAAATCTAGGAAGTTTGTGCCAGCAGGATGAAGGATCTGTGCTAGCGGGCGGAGGGATCTACACTGGAGCCAGGAAGTGACACTCAGAAGAACAAGCACTCCCCCATAGGTACCACAGCCATCCTCAGCAATAGTGAGGTCCCGAGCTCCTCTGATGATCAAGATAGCTGAGCTCCCATCAGGCAAGCCAACACAGCAAGCTTCTCCAGGAGACTGGCAGTGCACCATCTTCCCCTCCAGAGCCAGGAAGTGATGCTCAAAGTGAGGACCAGAGCTCCCCCAAAGTGAACCAAAGCCATTCTCAGTGCCAGTGAGGTCCCGAGCTCCTTGGAGGATAAAAACAGCCAGGTTCATCAGGAAAGCCAGCATGACGAACTCCTCCAAAACAACAAAAATTCCTTACAGCTTCCACCAGCTCCCAACAGCCTCTCTCAGCTCCCAACAGCACCTCGGCTCCCAACAGCCTCTTTCTCCTTCTCCAGTTCTGCCTTTTATGCTGCTGACAACAATCCAGAACCACTCAGTTCAGCTGAGGGTTAAAAGTTGACCACCAGTTACAAATCCACTACAGACATTTCCATTTTAGTAATGAGAAGACCGAAGGTTTACAAATTCAGGTAAAAATTGTTAGAGATCCTATAGCTGGGAAGTGATACAGAATTTGAACCTGTACATCCCATCACATTCTAATGATCTTCTTGTGCAATATACTTTGCATGCTTGAGATCAAAGCATTACTGGACATAGTTGAGGTCCATTCTCACCATAATATGCAAATTTGCAGAGCTACTGACTGGCTCTGCTGGGTTGCACCCTAAGCAACTGGTAAGGGTTTCTATTGAGAGCCCCTTGCTAAGGGTCAGAGACAATAATAGTCATGTTTCAGGGCACCCTATTGGGTCCATTGTGCACTTCCACGTGCTCTTCTTAATAACTATTTTCATTCATCTATTATTTTGAATAATAAGCTTCTTGAATCTGTGTTAGTAATTTACTAAGAAGTTATATAATTTTCAACATCCCTATGCATAGAAGATTTAATATATCATTTATCATTATATTCTCTTTTAAATCCCATAAAATATAGGTAGAAATGCTGTTTTACTCTTTGGATAAGTCTCCAAAAGCACAAAAGTTAACCAAGTACTGTTTATTCTGCAAATCTCCAACTTTGGTATAGTGCCTGTGGAAGAATACAAATCCTTTTTTAGAATATGAGCTCATCCTTTCAGTGGGAAAGGCTTCCTAGAAAAAGCTGGAGGGAAAACCACATACAAAAATATCAAAATATTCTTTTCACCCCAAAAGGTCACAGAATCAAACCTGGTGACACAGGACACTTTTTATAATGTCAGTGTATCTAGTGGTTCCCATGTCAGAGGATTTTTCTTATATGAGTTTCCAGTTCTGTTAGTATAAAAAACGTAACTGCTTAGTGGGAGGAAGAAGCATAAGATGTGGTACTATCTTGAAAAAACAAGAAGGTCTGGCACCTATGAAATGATTAATTCTCTGATACATAAGAAATTTACGTAACTTACTTAAATAGGAACTTCATCAAGACTTGATTAAAATTTTGTATAATGGAATCAAGTTTGAACTTGTTTAAAATTCTCTCAGAATGAGCAATTTTTCACCATATAGATATTTCATTATAAAAATTTAACATAGTTCTAATCAACTATCTCAGAGAAATCCACAGGCTTTAAATGCTCATTAGGTAGCCACCTAGCTAATTCCATGAAAGCCGTACACCCCACGGTACTCTGACACCTCCAGAGAGTGTCTTATATGTAGGTCATTCCATTTATTTCTTCATTAGTGCATGTGTGCGGCTCATGTTTACCTTCCTTGTGGAAAGTTGGTACATGGACATCACACCTTAGTTCTTCTTTCTGTCCCCTGTTCTCTTACCTTCCCCTCCCTCCATTTTTTTTTTTTTTTTGGCGGTACTGGGGATCGAACTCAGGACCCTGCGCTTGCTAGGTAGGCGCTTATTGCACTGAGCTATATCCCCAGCACCCCCTCCACTTTTTGATCCCCTTATCCTCAAACAAAATCTATCTCCCTACTTTCTATTATCTACCTTTTATTTTGCTCTTACTTACACTTCAAGTTTCTCATATAAGAAAAACCATGCAATATTTAAACCTGTGATCTGATTTATTTTATTTAACATATGGCCACAAGGTGCATTCATTTTCCTACAAATGACTCAAGTTCATCCTTTTTTATGGCAGAGGAGTACTCTACTTTGTGCAAATACATTTTCTTTATCCGTTCATCTGTTGATGGACTACTTCCCAGATTTAGCTATTATGAATTGGACAAGTGCATCAGCATGATTTCAAACTCCACATCTTCCAACCTAATCAAAATGCGAAAATGTGTAAGAAGTTTAATTTTTAGTAGACTCAATCTGTTACAAATAAAAATTCCTCGGTAAGAAAGGTTAGAGGATAGAGACAAAGAAGACGAAAAAGATGGAAAGTAATTGAAGAGTCAAACTAGTGGGAAAGGATGTTCTTTAAAAAATATATGCAGACACTTGGGAGTGTTGATAGCTGCAAGCGCTCAGGGAGACAGAGAGCTGACACCACCCAGGGAGACTGGCCGCAGCTGGCGGAGTGCGGTGGAGCAAAAGCCTGACCATTTCCACGAGCCAGAGGCCCAACAGATGCTATGGAGAGGGGCTCAGGGCTGCTGGCGTGGGAAGAAGAGAGTTGGGGCTCAGCACAGAGAAGAACAGGAGGGAAAGGAGGAAGCCTCCTCTTCCGGCTGCCGCTCTGACTGCAGAAGTCGGAGTGAGCCCTCTCTCACTCTCCCGTTCATCACTCGTTCATTCACTTATCCGGGTCTGAGATATTTACACAGTGCCCACTGTGTGCTGGGATTCACTGTAACAGTTGGGGGTGCAACAGTAGACAAATTAAATAGAGAAAATCTTAGATCTTAATGAACTTATATGCCAGGAAGACAGACAACAAACCAACAGGTACATCTGTATATCTATTCAGGGTCCAAAATGTTATCCTCTTTTCTCCACTGCCCACGCAGCTCAGCCTGCCTCAGCCTCGGCTCTAAGAAGCTGTTCATCTCAGCCTCTCAGACCAAAAAAAAAAAAGAGCAAAATTTAGAACTTTGACTACAGATAAACGGGCCTAACTTTGAATAATGCATCAGCCTCCCTAAGCTTTGTCTTGATTCTAAAGATTTGTTTTCCTGGGAAAAAGCAATAGTTTAGAGGCTGGAGAAGAGGCAGAAAAACTCAAAAGGCTTTGCTCTCAGTCCCTTCTTAGCCAAGGGCTTAAGTTCAGTGCAGTAGCTACTTACTGCTCACCTACCTTGAGAAGGCCAAATGTTAGGGATTACTGCGACGAGTAAGTCCTCTAGGAAATTAAATAATAATTATTCTGGCGGCTAATTGAATACTTTCTACGTCCCAGATATTTTAAGTGCTCCTTACAATTTATCTCATTTAAGCCTTGTGCTAGCCTTGGGAAGCAGGTAACAATACACTCATTTTCAGGTCAGGAAACTAAATCCTAAAGAAGTCAAATAGTGTGCCCAAAGTAGCTAGTCAACCAATGGTATTAATTTAACTCACAAGCTCTCATATACTTAACTATTCTGCCCCCTCAAATTATTAATTCCCTGTGGCTGCCACAGGAAAGTACCACAGACTGAGCAGCTTTTGACAACAAAAAATTTATTTTCTCACAATTCTGGAGGCTAGAAGCCTGAAATCAAGGTGTCAGTGACGTCACGCTTCCTCTGACACCTGTACTGGAAGGCTTTCTCACTTTCTGGTGGCTTGTGGGCAAACTCTGCTGTTCTGTGGCACGCAGCCACACACCTCCACTCTCTGCCTTCAAATTCCATGGTCTTCGCCCTGCATGTCTATCTGCATACCCACCCTATCCATATGGCTGAGGAGCTAACTGTACTCCAGAGTGACACCATCGTAACTAGTTGCATCTGCACCACCGTATTTCTAAATAAGGTCACATTCCGCAGTGTTAAGTAAGGGTTAGAGCTTCAGTGCACTTTTCTTTGGGTCAGACACAATTCAAGGACCGACAAAGCAATATAGTAATACTATATCAATTAATACTAACAAATATGAAGGTAGAACGGAGATGCAAAGAGCACAGGGCTCTAGCCAAGCCTGTCCTCACTATCAGGTTGATGTCTTACTTTAAGGTACTTGCCTTCTATGCGCTTCATTTTCCTCCCTTATAAAAGCTGTTAAAAGTAATAATCTCTGACATGTTTCCTACTCTAACATTCTAATGTTCCTCTATTTCTAAACTACTATAAAGAAGAGTAAGTTTTATTTGGCGTATCAAAGTACACATTTATTTTCAGAGATAATGGGTGCCACAAAGAAGGAAATGAAAATCATAGGTTTCAGAATGCTTTCAGAGATCAGGAATATTTCTAAAGGTATTGACTCCCTGGAGGAAGCTCTCGCAAAAGGTAGAGATACTGCAGCTTAGAGAACAGGGCTTGGATGCAAATCGGGAGACAAGGGGCAAAAGCATGTTGCAACATGCTCAGAGGGGAATGAGGAGCACTGCGGCATGCTTAGCAGGGGAGAGTCTGCCCAACTGAGTAGATGCAACACTACACAACTGAAGACTTCCCCACAGAGAAATTCTGGGAGTAGTATATAGGTACAGGTAGGCAGAAAAGCAAGCTTGTTAGACTACTGAAATCAATGAGGTTATGAATAGCAATCAGCACAGTGTTTTTGAAGGTAGACTATCAGATTTTGGAATTTGATTAACTAGAATCTGGATCCATTTGAGGGACCAGGGGAAATTCCACTTTATACCACCCAGAAAGGGTGCACTAAGGTGGCATTTGTAAACATGCTCAGAATAATCAAGAGCTAAATATGTCTCATGTTCTCAGAGAAAAACCAGAAGCTAGAGCTAAAAAAAGGAACATCAAGTCCAAAGGCATCACGTACACCACGAGGGGAAACCTAGGTATGGTGAAGAACTCAGGAGATGCAGAACGACGGAAGGGTATCAGACCTGCTGGGCTGAAACAACGGCTCTGAAAAACAGTTGAACATAAGGCAAGAATGTTCTGGCCTTTACAGAACAATGTCAATACAGTTAACACTACTCAACTGTACACTTCATGGTTTAGAGGATAAATTTGATATGTGGAGGCTTTTTACCAGTATTAAAATCTTTGAAAAGAATTTTTAAAAAATAAAGAAAGAAACTTGAAGAATGCTGTGATCTTTCTAATTTGGAACCAGTCCTGTGACTCAGTGGCAGGCCGTGGCTCAGTTAGAGAATTAGACTTGATGGATCTGCTGTGGGGCAAGGAATGGCAGGAAAACAAAAGTATCAAAGACAGCCCTAAGGCTTCAAACCTAGGCATCCAGGAGGAGGGAGGAGGGTGTCAGGTCCTACTCCTGGAGGTGAGAAAAGAGGCATGATGGATTTGAGAATACAATTTTTGAGGAAAAATTGTTAGATTTGTATAATTTGTTGTACCCTTCTAGAAAACATGGAAATTGGACATGCAGGTGATGAATGATCTGAGCACTGACTAAAATTACTATTAGGCAAAGTTGATATAGTCATGCAAGGAAAATATAAAACAAGATACTTAAAGAGTCAAGGAGCCAGACTTAGGAATGTTTACCATGGGGGGGGGAGCGGAAAGTAAGAAGACCAGGAGTGACTGAGCGGTCAGAAAATAGGCTTATTGTGTAATGGAATTAAAAGGGCAGTTCGAGACTCTGCCTGACAGTGTGAGATGCCTAGGGGATAAGGCAGGCAGTGTGAGAAGTAGCCAGAAAGAACTTTCACCAAGTGCAAAGAACAGGCATGGATGGCTAGGAAGGGCAGACAGAGAGGGCCCAGTACAGCATCTGTGACGAGAGCTAAGAGGCGGGGAGCATGCTAGGCAGAGTGCCAGGTACTGGGAAAGTTTACTGTTGTTCCCAGTTCAAAGCACGCTCACTAGCAGGAATGGCTCAAGGAGAGGTTTGCGACTGGCCATCAGCAAAGAGCTATCCAACTGAAGAGGCTCAGTTCATAGAGTAACTCTGGAGATGGTCCTAGAAAAGGTCAACAAGGGAGTATTTAAGAACACGTGAGGAACACGAGATGTTGCAAAGAGGAACCTTGAAACAGCCTCCTCATGGTTCTTCCTATGTTCAGTTCTGCTCTGCTCCTGTCCACTCTGCAATGTGTGTTCCGGAACATTCTCTCTAAACTTGCATCTAGTCATGCCAGTCTTCACTCAGCAGTCTTCATGGAGTCTTAGCTCCCTTCAGAAACAAAACCTCTTACCATGTGCATGTTATAGCAATTTGAATTTTTCAAATGTACTGAGCTACTTAGTTTCTTCTTTATATATACGGATAATTTTTTTTGTGACTCACTTTTTTGTTCTAGCTCCTCTCTGCCCATTTTTAATTTACATTTTTTTTATTCTTGTTGCTGTTTGTTTGGGTTTTTTGAGACAGGGTCTCACTCTGTAGTCCGGGTTAGTCTTGAACTCACTATGTAGCCCAGGCTGGCCTCAAACTCACAGTGATCCTCCTGCCTCAGCCTCCTGAATGTTGGGATTACAGATGTGCGCCATGTCTGGCTCTAACTCATCTCAAAAAGCAGCCTTACATTTATCAGTTTGCTAGCACTATATCTGTCTGTGTCACAGTGGTGGTTTTACTTTCTGTATCACTAAGAGCTAACAGAGAGCCTGGTACATACAAATTTCTCACTGTTTACAAAGTGAATGAAAAACTGAAAGAATGAATGAGTGAAACAATCAAAAGGAGAAAGGCTAAAGGGGAGTGAAGTTTTATTGTATTTTTATCCTTTAGTTGAAGAGGAAGTTTCTCAAATAATTACTTTCTTAGAGCAAATCCTTTTCCTGAGAGTGCACACATGCGCACCTTGTCGGTAGCTCTTTAGGGCCAAAGTTATCATTCCTGTCATAGCAGTAGTCACTAGATCACTCTGCCTGGTCTACCTCCTGGTGGCCATGACTCACCCTGTCATGGTCATGACGCTCCAGACCAGCGTCAGTATTTACCACATCCACACTGAGTACTGTAGCTCCTGCCATAGATGAAGGACAGCTCCCCCTTGGCGCTGTTGAAGCAGCACCTTCAGAGGGCCTGGCTTTCCGGACTGCCCCAAGAATCCAGGTTACTACCTGTAAGCAGCGCAAGATGGGCTCCAATCAAAAAAAGGCAGAAAAGATCAGGAGGTTTTCTCAGGAAACGTCTCAGGAATTTTCTCAGGAAAATCAAGAAAATTCCGACTTTTCTGCCCTTTCCTCCCAGTGCCTGCTCTGAGATGCGGCGGACAGAGCAGCCTCCCTGCGTACATCTTCCAACAACGAATGCACCCCTTGCGTCTGCTCCGCCACTTTCTTCGTTTTCCTCCCACTCCTGTTAGTAGGTAAGAGTTTGACTAAGGTTTTGTTTCTAGAACACCTGGGCTAGCCAATTACAAGATGTCATCAAAAAAGTATACAGAGTGTTTCAATTTACAGTAAAGCCACATTGCCATTAATGCTCCTCAAAATACCCTCCCTCACTTTGAACACATTTATCCCACCCTTGTGCTTTCTAAAGCAGTTCTCGAAGTCCTCTTCATCACAGGGGGTGACAAGAATATGGTTAATGCTGCTGCCCAGTGCCAGCCCACAGAAAGGCAGGCTGTAAAAATTACTGTGCGGGGCCGGGATGTAGCTCCACGGCACGGTGCCTGCCCGGCAAGTGCTAGGTCATGGGTTCCACTGCTGGTACCACCAAAAAGAAAAAAGAAAACAAATTACTGTGCAACCTCCCCCGCCCCCTTGTTCACCAGATCTAGCGCCTGAGTTTTCCTCCTCACAGTTAAAATGACAATGAAGCATAAATGCCTTGAATCATTTCAGGACATTGAGACCCCTACAACAGTGCAACTAAGGACACTTATGGAAAAAGGATTTCTAGACTCCTCCAGAAAGTGCCATACAATGTGACAAGTCTTTTCAAAGTGAGAAAGAACATTTTGAGTGGAATTAATGGTAATTGTGTCTTTTACTATAGTAAATCTTTTTAGATTTAAATGTTCACCAAATATTTTGATCATCGCTTGTAATTTTTAAGAAATATTCAGATGTTAAATATAATATTCGTGGTTTAGAAATTCAAACAGAATTAATTAGAATACTTTCAATGAGTGCATTTATTTATTTGCTTCAGGCCATGGTAGATCCTGGAGGAAACAGGAGTTGTACAGAATAGTCACTGAAACAGAAGGGAGAGTAATAAGACATGGAAAACAAATAGTCAAGCAATAGTCAAAGAAATAGCACTTCTCATCTGGGAGCCTCAATAAGGGATAATCAGAAACACATGGCTCTGGTGAGCGTAAATGCCTTCCTCATATAGCAACCTCTGCGTTACAGGAGCACATACTAAGGAGATTTTCTTCCATTATATCTGTTTACAGTTTAATGTGCTTCCTGTGTTACGTAATGTTTTAAGGTGTTAGATTCCATGAAAATATATAAATCTACTGAGTAGTCTGTGTCAGTGAAGACAGCACAACTAGATGAATGTATTAAATTTAAAGAGCTTTAAGACTCAGTAGATTACCAGACAATATTCCAGCATCCCAGGTGAAGAGAAATCCAAAAGAAATGACAGCAGAACATCTGTTCAGCAAGGAACTTTGGGTTCAAATGGAAAAGTGAATTAAAATTTGGCCAGAAAGAAAGAGAACATTTTCTTACTACGGAAAGTTGGCAGGTACTACGTGGTGATCTCAATTTGTACTGAAAATAATTTTAGACACTGAATCAGATACCAGTAATAAAGGTGTAGAGGGCAGCTACTCGTCTTCAGGTATTTGCTACTGTAGAAACCTCCATACTGGGCTAGTAAAGTGCAAAGGACCTTTTCTTAGAAGCAACTCCAACCAGAAAGACTGGGAAATATTTATTCATCAATAAATGAAAACTATAACTTAAGAAGTACTCTGAGTGCACTCTGGCTTCTGAATGTCATCACCACAGACACGACTGCATTCACTGAAACCCTTGTTTGAATGGACTCAATTGGAGTCTTTTTCCTTTCATTTTAGGTTTATAAATCCAGACCCAGTTTACACATCACAAAAGGCCACTGACTAAACATTTAAACGTACTGGTTGTTAAACCTGTTTGGTGGTTTTTAGCATGTTTTTAGTTCTAAATATATGATCAAAATCAATGACTTTTCCTGGAAATCTGCACATATACATACACACAGCATTTTGCATAAAGTTTCTGGAGTTTTGTAGACATTTTATACATCCAAATATATTCTTAAATGTATAAAGTATAGGTAAAAACCAACTGTTTTAAATAATGTTTAAAAACACTTAAAGACAAAGTCTACTAAAGGAAACCCTTAGTAATACAAATATTGGCCTTGCCAATAAAAGTAATAATAAAATTCAAAGTTTACAGATAGAAACAATGCTGCATCTATAATATACCTAAAAACTAACTCCAGGTCTTCAGGAACTTCTACATAATATCTCATCAAGTTTTTTAAAAATGAACTTCATAAGTAGTTGTTTTTGAGAATGACCTGAATATCAATCACAATATGTCAAGTTATATGTTGATTTCTTTATTTTATTTATATACTTATTTTATTTATTTATTTAGTTTGGTCTTTTTGAGACAGGGTCTCGCTATGCAGTTCAGGCTGGCCTTGAGCTCACTTTGTAGCCCAGGCTGGTCTCAGACTTGCAATGATCCCCTTGCCTCAGCCTCCTGAGTGCTGAGATTACAGGTGTGTGCTCTCTTTCTTCATTTCAGATATGTGAAAGAATAATTATTTGAAACTGATTCATTTTTGGAACATACATAACATGCAAAATTCATTTGTATCTATTTTTAACTGAAGTCCACATATACTTCTTTTTACTTCTTCTCTCAAACAAAAGCTAGTTCAACTCTAGTGGCAAAGGTTGAAAATGGAAATACATGCCCCAGTATTCATATCTACTGGGCTTCTGAACTATAATTTTGAGCTTTGAATCTTGCTTATGTTTGAAATATTTAAGACTATGAATCATTTGGAAACCAAAATCATCACATGTTTAGCATTTTTTTGGTGAAGAAAATTCTAGAGTTGAATGTCAAATTTCAGATTGTTTATAAGTAGCAGGAGATCCAACGTTGAAATGGGATTTTCTGTGACAGTCTGTAAATAGCAGCTAACATGTGCCTAATTACAAATAAAGTAGGCATCATCTAAAGTCAAGTAAAAAGGTAACAAAAGACTAAGTTCAGAAGCAAAACCTCCTCATCTAAGATTCATAGAAAATACTTTAGGGACTTTAATATATAACTGCCTCAACTATTTTAAAACAAATTGTATTTATCACTGTTACAAACTAACAAAAGTGACTTTAATAAATCATAAATCTGATGTGTTTAAGAAAAAAAGCAAATAAAATTAATGTTAGAATAAATGAAGCAAAATACTCATTACTCAATTATTTTATAGTATTTAAAACTTTATTTGCACATCAGTTGAAGTTATTTCTACACTAGGGCCCTGAGTTTGATCCCCGGTCCCGGACAAAAAAAAAAAAAAAAAAAAAAAAAACCATGAAGTTATTTCTAAAGATTTTTCCAATTAAATTGTCTGCTATTGTTTGCTATATTTCTTGGTCAATATATTCCTTAACATTATTGCTAACCAATGACACTCATTTAAAAGTCTTCAAGTTTTCTTCATTTTAACCTAATATAATTTTGTATTTCAATAATTTCTTTCAGTTGTGGTTTCACGAATTATTCTGAGAGCATTGGATTTGTTTCTATTTAGAGCAACATCCTTGTGGTAGGAAGGGTGTTTTAAAAAGCTTTCAAGAAGTTTGATTTCTATTCCTCTGGGACCACTGTGTGCTAAAAAAGCTAGCCACGTGGACTACCTAAACACGGAGTGTCAGTCACGCCCTCTGAAAACTGACCATAATCATAACCACAGTGCCATATCTACAGTGCCTGTTATGAGTCTGAAATAAAATATACACGAGTTTTTACATCAAAATAGCAGTGGCACTGGAGGGCCTGATAATGATGGCAGCAGTGATGTGGGTATCCAAGGGGAAATTCTGTTACACACGGTACTAGCAGGAGACGAACTACATCTGTAGTAGAGAGATGATATTACTTGCAGCTTCCTAAGCTACTTTGCTGTGATAACCCAGAATTCTGTGGCTGTGCCACCATTTCATGCCGGTTTTTTTTTAACACTGGCCTATTTTAAAGTTTATTAGTTTACTGAATGACATAAATAAAGTAGTATATTAAAATAGAAATTTTATGTTTCCCTGACTTGTGTTTTCTCCTATGCTTGACAAGTAAGACTAGTGAAGTTTTCCTATTCTATACTTAGTGTAAATATAGAACAATCTCAGTTTCCTTCACTTTATGAGTGATAAAACATAGTATGCCAATTTTGTATGAAACCTGTATATCACTCTTGTAACTGCTTCAGAAATAAATGTATTGCTTTAGAAATGCATCCACCAATTAAAATATAGTTATCCAATTACAAGTTGGAATTTGAGATAATTTTGAGTCTGGAATGGTCTGGGCAGTCATACTGACTACCTTGAAGAAAGACATTTGCTGTTTATCAAATGTGTGAAACTTCGATCTATTTTCCTCACCCTTGAAGCCTCGTGTCTGTTAGATTCTTTAGTATTTTAGACGGAATCCCCTTTCCCTAATTATCTATCCCATTCCACTGGACGGAAGTGAAGCTATAAAAGATACAACAAAGACTAGACGTTCTGGACATAGATGTGAGAAGCTGACGCTTATGTAACACGTTTCTCCGGCATCAGGTCGCTCTCTGGGCTGTTTACCCTCTGGATCCCTTTCAGACCTCATGGAAGTTAATTTTAGTTCACAGAAAAGACTGCAAGGCAGATTGCTGTCTTTGCAGAAAGCGTCTCAGAGAAGCTCTGGAGTCTTACCTTTCTGATTTCCTGGGCATGACCCGAGAAAAGGACGCACTGCTTGTCCCGTGCGAATTCGTCCTCGCACCGGTTTGCCTGAGTCTGGCTGGGAGGGTCGGGGGGAGCCCCAAGGTCAGGGCCCACGAGCTTCCTTCTCCCCCGGGTGGTCAGGGTCTGGTAGAAGAGACAGACGGCCACCACCAAGCCCACCACGAAGGGCCGGGCGCACAGTCGCCGACGGCAAAGGAGCACTGGGCGACAGCGCATGACCAGTTCAGCTTCGCTTGGCCCCTGTCCACCCTACTGGGAAAGTCACAGCAGTTATTTTTCTGTCTTCATGAAGAATACAAATCTCTTCTTTTTCCAGAACTGCGGTCAAGTCCGCTCCATGTGCACTTAAGAACTTTCCAAAGGCTCCGCCAACGGGTAGAGGTTCTGAGAGTCAGCGGCGGCTAGTAAGAGCCCTTCCATGGGTGACAGTAAAAAGTAATTGACCTGGGTTAAAATTGTAAAAGACACCCAAATAATAATAGTTATAACCAATCAGATGAGTGCATTCCAGACTGCCAAACTCTGGGTTCCGGAAAAGCCTTACTTTCACATCCTTTAACTCACAGCAAAAGGGTGAACCCTTTTCAGCTCCGTCTCAGCTTCACTGGGAAAGAGAAAAACCACACCAGAGTAAATCTGGAGTCTGAAAACCGCCTGGAGCACGCAATAGGTTAAAGCAAAAGTGCCTGCTGCACAGCTGGATCCAGGCCAGGTCGCCTCAGCAGTTCCTCGGTTTTCCTCCGGTTTTTACAGCAGTCCTGTGCTCGGCCCCTTTATGTTTCTTAACTGCTTCCTTTCATTGAGTTTCAATAGCCACTTTGCAGTCAGCGTTCACGGCTTCCCGCATAAAGAGGGCACAAGCGTCTTCCGAGGCGGTGCTGACTGTCGGGGTTTGCCGGCCCGACTTCATCCCGCCGCAAGTTCAAAGTTCTGTGTACTCACTTCGCGCTCGGCCTTTCAGCCAGAGGAGTTTCCCTGACCCCTTGGCGGGCTGCTGGTCAGAACCACTCGGAAGGAAGCCCGGGTCGTGTGACTGCAGCTCATCTCACACGCGAGGACACGCGCCCCCGCCGCCGCCCGCCGGAGCTGGGGCCGCGCCTGGGACCTCGCGGCGGCGGGCGGGGCGGGCGCGGCGGGGCGGGGCGGAGCCAGGCGCGGCCGGGACAGCGCGGGCTGGGGGCGCGGGGCGCACTCGCGGTCCCGCACGGCGGCCGCCTGCCCCGCCGCAGGGTGGGGCGACGCGTTTGCTGCGTGGGCCCGGCCCCGACTTCGTCCCTAACGCAGAGATGGGAGAACAGTTACTCTCGGCCGACGGGTGCCCGGACCGAAGCGAGGGCGAATGTGACGGGGCGACCCTCGGGGCCGCACGGACGGGCAGGCCGGGGTGTGACGGGGCCTCCCTCGGGGCCGCACGGACGGGGCGAGGCAGCACGCGCGGTCCGGAGCGGAGAACGGGGGCCTCGCTGTCGCCTGCCGGAGCTCGGGCCTGCGCTCCCCGAGGGCCCCTCGCCGGACACGTCCTCTGGACGCAGGCTTTACCGCGGCGTGACTTCCGCGCACAGAGAGGGCACACAGCGGGCTGTGTCCAGAATGCAGCCCAACCCGCTCTGTCCGCATTGTCGCCCGGACCGACTAGGCAGCGGTGCAGCGGTGCAGAAGCCACGTTCTTTAGGGGCCAGAGGGGTCGGGAATCTGGGGCGCCTGGCGCCCTCTCCCAGGCTTGCCTTTGCAAACACGGGCAGGCGGGATTGGCTCGGGCTTGCGGTGGACCGGCTCCGAAGGCTCTGCGCCCAACGGGTCCTCTGACCTGCGTCTGACCCACACTGCCTGGATGTCTCATCCCTGGAGACTCCGGCCTGAGGAGCCCGCTTGTATTCTGTGAGAGGGAGCGCCCCCTAGGGGTGCCCAGGTGGTAGAGCTTCACAGAAATGGGCCTCTGCAGCCTCTTCACCTCGAAGAACAGTCTTAACACCTGATCAAACAAGTAAATTAAATCAGTACAGAATAATACTATATCTAAACCTATTTTGCTTTCTAGTGGATTTAATACTATTTCCTGTATAAGTGCTGAGTCCTCAATCACATGACAAACGGAGTAGAGAAAAATGAAGCAGCACTCAATGACATTTAGAACACAGAAAAGTTTTAAGAGGAAATAGCTAGACAACAGTTTTCATAGTCAAGTGTCCTCACTCCTAAGGCACAAGTCCCAACACCCACCGCTTAAAGTAGAAGTTTTGGCTCGCAGCTGGTAAGGGTTTGAGCCCATTGTCCGGTGGCTCCAGGGCAGGACAGCACGGCAGTGCAGTGAAGAACAGGGATAGCTGCTCTGATCTTGGCGTCCCAGAGGCAGGGCGTGAAGGGAGGAGCTAGAGAGAGAGGAAGGCTTGAACAGTGATTCACCTCTGCAGACCAGAGCCTAACTTCTAACAGTGAGTCAGCAGAAGCCCCATAATCCAACTACCTTCCAAAAACGAGGCTTTGGGAAACAGCTGGATAGAAACCACAATGATAGTGTTGTAGGGCAGATAGTTTCGGTGGACATAATGTGATCTGAAAAATAAAATGAATTATGAGATTTTCAAATGGAAAAGCTCCTGTGCTGATGAAATCCAGGATTTGATAAAGCAGTTTACCGGGAGATGCACAATAAACAGGCAGTTCTATTTGGGCCAGAAATCTAAAAAAGGAATGTTTCAGGAATCTGAAGGGTCATTCCTATGCATCATCGATTGCTGAGTTCAAAATACACAAGAAAGACTGAATCAGATGCTTCTGAAACAAGAGATTTGACTTTTTTCTAAGTCACAGTTTTTCTCATTTGAGAAATAAGTATCTCGCCTTGAGGTGTTTGTCTTGGTTACTTTTCTCTTGTTGCTGAGACAAAATACCCAATGCCCAAAATGAAGGAAGTAAAGGTTTATTTAGCTTACAGTTTGTGGAGGTGTCAGTCCATACTTGGCTGGTTCTGAGGCAGAGTGGCACATGGCAGAGGGCAGACGTTCATGGCAGCAGAGCACAGCAAAAGCAACCAGCAAAAGGGAGGAATGGCTGCAAGCAGCCTCTTTCTACCTCCCTTACATTGTAAACAGGCTACTCCCACCCAAGGGGCAGGTAGCACTCACATAATTTGCATGCCTTCCTCTTCCACAGGCTCGGGATGTATACAAAGCAAGCACCCTGGCTTTCTGCTGAGTCACATAGTTAATCTTCTAAACTTCTCAAATTAACACAATAAACAACATCTCAGAAGGGTAAGGGCAAGTCCTTTTTACTCCAAGATGCACAACTGCTGAGTCACTTAGCCAAACCTCTAGATTCCCCAAGTTGACACAATGTATCAACCATAACAGTGTTGTTGGAACACCTGGATTCTGTAATGTGTGGAAAGCACCTGAGCATTCTCAGGGCATCTGTCAGGCCAATGCTGACTGAATATGATGTTAGGTTTTGGATCCTGACACTGCAAGCACTTATGGTGTCATGTGATGTCAGACCTGTGACAACAATAGTGGGCCTGGTGGACCATAAAAGTACTGAAAACAAATACCAGCACCTAATCCCTGTTCTCCTCCCACCACGCTTTGCGATGGAGGTGGGTGGCAGGTGCTGGACAGAGGGTGACAGAGGTGACAGGAAAGCAAGCATATGAGAACTAAACATGGGGAATGTCACTCTGAGCAGACACATCTTTGTCTTTAAATTTCAAATTATTCTTTTTAATTGATACATGACATAAAATTATTGATGGAGTACCATGTGATGTTTCAATACCTGTATATATTGTATAATGTCTTAACCATGTTAAACGTATCTAACCTACTCAAATGTTTATCACTTCTTTATGATTAAAGTTAAAACTTTCTTCCAGCTGTCTGAAATATACAGCATATGATCAGCTCATAACTCTACTGTGCAATAGCACACCTCAACTTCTTTCTCCTAACTGTACCTTAGTAACCACCAGTCAACCTCTCCTCTCACTCCCTTCTCCCCACTCTCATGGCCTTTGGTAATACCTCTATTCTCAACGTCTAGGATATCAACGTTTTAATATTCTATGTGAGTGCCAGGCGTGGCAGCACATACCTGTAATCCCAGCCCTTGGGAGGCTAAGCTAGGAGGACCACCATGAGTTCGAGGTTATCCTGGGCTATTTAGTGAGTTTAAGGCCAGCCTGAATTACAGACCATATATATATATATATATATATATGGTCATATGGGAGTTATCTTTCTATGTCTGTTTCACTTAAGGATCCCCAGCTTCACTCACAATGTCACTAATGACAGAGTTTCACTTGTTTCGTGGCAGAAGAGGATTCCACATACATACCACATGGTACATACATACTGTGTTTATCAGTGATCAGTTGATGGATCATTATTTCTATTTCTTGGCTGTTGTGAATAGTGCTTCAATAAACACTGGAGTGTAGATAGATACCTTTGTGATATACTGATTTCCTTTCCCTTGGATACACATCTAGTGGGGAGATTGCTGGATCATACAGTATTGTAGTTCCATTTTTAATCTTCTGAAAACCTCTATACTGTTTCCACAATGGCTATACTATTCTCACCAACAGAGTGCAAGCAAGGATTCCTTTCCAGTTTTTGTTTTTTGGTACTGAAGATCAAACCCAGGGATACTCTACAGCTGAGCTACATCAAAACCCACTTATGTATGTATGTATGTATGTATGTATGTATTTATTTATTTTTCAGATAAGATCTGAACAAGGTTGTCCAGGCTGGCCTCAAACATGAGATTTTCCTGCCTCAGCCACCAGTGTAGCTAGGATTACAGGTGTTTGCCACCACACCGGCTTCTGTTGTCTTTTTTATAAAAGCCTTTCTACCTGGAGTGAGGTGACATCTCACTGTGGCTTTGGTCTGCACTTCCCTGGTAGTTAGTGATGTCCAGCATTTTTGCATATACCTGCGAGCCATTTGTGTCTTCTCCTAAGAAATACGTGTTTAGGTCCCTGTCCGTATTTTAATCGGGTTTTTTTGCTATTGATTTTTTTCGTTTCTTATATATTAGACATCTCCGAATGGGAGACTAAGTAGAAACACATATTAGAATTTAAAGGAGTCCAAACAGGCAACAAAAAAGACAAAGACAAGTTGGTGCAGTGCGGAGACTGGGATGGTAAATGTAGAACTGTAAACCGGGGAACTTTAGCAGTGTTTCACATTGGATTTTTTTTTATCAACTACCTTTCCGTGTTCAAGAGTGTGCATTTAAGCAGCATTGAGGTAGTACAGTGACAAAGCTTTCTCAAAATTTCAGCATTGTACAAAGCAATCTTCCTCCCAGACCTGTGCAACACAAAATATATTCTTTCATTACGCATAGATTTCATGTTGGTATGTGGTACACTGCATGAGGACCAGAGCACTCACCCAAACAATTGATGCAGGAGGTGTTTTGAACATACCTTTTAAACTACAAGAATATGCACATCTCAATAGCAGGAAAGACTCCAAGGTTGGATCAGGAATTTGGAGAAATCAATATACTTAAGTCCCAGCTGTGTCATAAAACAGAGGCTCCAGTGAGCACTACATGACCTCAGAGGTCACCTCAGGATCCAAAAATGACGCTTCTAGGTGTTATAGCTTGTGTCTAGATGTCCCTGCAAAGCCTCATGCAGTCATGCGGGGGGCCAGGTTTTTCAGAGGAAGCTGAATCTAGAGTGTGTGAGGCTGGGATTAAAGGAGTGTGATGAGTAAATCAGTCCACTGATTGGATAGTGTAGTTCTGGCTAGAATTAAGGGTGTGAGTGCTATTCCTGCCCTAGGGCAGGTACCCTGCATACAAGACAAGGGACAGGAGGAGTCCTGTCATTTTTTCCTTTGTTGCTTTTGCTACCTTGTGGACTGCATCATGAACTGTTCTCCTCTGCAGTATCCCTCTGCCAAGCCACCCTGCCTTGGAGCCAGCCAATTATGGTCTGAAACTTCTATAAACTGTGAACTAAATAAACATTTTCCCCCTTTAACTTCCAGTGTCAGATATTTTGTCTCAGCAGCAAAAGTAACTAAGGCATTAGGGCTACATTTTGTTGTGAATTTCCTCCCTGCTACCATCTATAGATTCAGGCCGTTTTGGCTTCCTTCAGGGGACATCTTTTTCTCTTCATGATGATGTGAAATCTAGCTGGGGATACCAGCAGTGATGTGAGTCAAGTCCTGGAAGTGCTGTCAGCAATGGCTGGTCCCTTCCAAGACCTTCTCTCCTAGAAAGTCTGAGTGCCCTTTTCTCAACCCCTACTACCTCTCATCTGATGCTCACTCTTGAACTTCCCTCATTATCTCTGAACATAAGATGGCCTGAAACCATGAATCACATATTGAATCTCTACTATTCAAAAGCATCATACTAGGCACTGTGGAAAACTGAAGGCGTATGATGAACACCATGAATGATTAAATGACAGTGATGAATTGATCAGAACATGATGTTATACCAAGCAGCTAAAAAAAATGTCTTGATACGATAAAGAAGTTAACTCTCATTCCTACTTTTTTAGTACTGGCCAGTTTTCACTAAGACATTTGGTTCCCAGGGACCTTTGACCTGGTGGTTTTCTGGAATCTGGAATGATAAATACCTCCTGGGCACCTCTGAATCTCACTAGCAGTTGAAGAAATAGCATGGTAGATAGTATGAGAGGACTTTTAGGAACCAGGCTTCAAACTGGCAGATGCACAGGGTGATCAAAAAATATAGTAACTGTTTAAATTTAAAAATGTAATGCATCTAAAGACACATTACAGACAACCTCCTTCAATTTCCTCCCCCTCACTCCAAACGCACATCATTCTTGCTGCTTTCTGAAGCTGTTTTGGAAGTCCTCTTTCTTGTCTTTACAAGTTATCAAAAGTACAGTGACTGCTGTTGCTGAGTGTCACCCAACCAAAAGGTAAGCTTAACGAAACACTAGGGTGTGTCCTCATCCACCTTGTTCACCAGACACGGCATTATGCAATTTCTGATTCCTCTCCAAAGTCAGTGATCATGAAAGGCAAAGGTTTTTAACTGATTTAGGATATTCAGGCAGCCACGATAGCACCACTGAAGACATTCATGAAAGAATACTTTCAGAACTCCTTCAGAACATGGCAAGAACAGTAAGTGTGGGGCTGGGGATATAGCTCAATGGAATAAGCGCCTGCCTAGCAAGCACGGGGTCCTGAGTTCGATCCCCAGTACCAAGCAGTAAGTGTGTTCAAAGTGAGTGGGGGTACTCTGAGGGAGATGAATAGCAATGTCTTTCTTAAATTCTTTTTAAAATTTAAATGTTTGTATTTATTGATCACACCTGGGCGTATCTTTTGCCCACTGTTGTACTGGCCAGAGCCTAACTACCTGGACCACCTAATGGAAAATGAGCTAGGAAATGAGGTCTCTGCATGCCCAGAAGGACAAGGAAACAAGGGTGATAAACAGATACTGCTGCAACCAAGATAGAGATAAGGCAATTCTCCACTTGTGATGGAGAATCCAAACAGGGAGTTCACAACTTCTGGGAGGTGAAAGGAAAGCTTCAGAAAAGTAGTTACTGCTCAACTTGGCCCTTAGGAGTCATGAAGATTTCAACTGCTACACCAAAGGAAGATACAGATTTTATACTTAAAACCGCTAAGAGAAAGCTGGAGAAAAATGCTAGGTAGAGATGGCTATAATTTCCAAGTTTTAAGACTTAGTCTTCATCTGCAGACATTAAGAATCCAGTAAGTTTCTTTCCAGATTTATTAATAAAGAGATCGTATTAGCTATCAGGATAGGAGAAATCTGAAAGTAACGTTTTATCATCATTCAGGTACTTAGGTTAGCTGCTCACACACTCAGCAGCTTTTGGCAATGGTGTAATTAGCATCCTTAGGATTTTTAGCTACATCCTGAGTGTGGAATTACTCTTGACTGCCCCCTTTTATTACATTTGCCCTAGACAGCTTTTAAAAGCCACGTGGTTCCTATTCCAGTTGTTCTTACTTGAACAGGCCAGAGTTAAGGGTCCCTCTACTGGAGCACACTTAACAATGCCAAAAGGAATTAAAGTATGACTGCTAGGTTTCTTTACTATAGTAAACTTGTGACTGCTGTAAATGTGCTTAACTACCTTAAAGACTAGCAACTACACACCTTCCTAAAGAAAGCTATTCTTATTAACAGAGGCAATTAGATGTGGGACATGGGAATAAGCAAAACACAAACGCCCACACATTCCCCACTCATGCTTCCATACTGGCTTTAAGTCCCATTAAATCTTGAATTCTGAATGAGCAGTGAACAAGGAATGATTATAATGTTCTCCTTTCCAGTTTCCCGTGAATAGTGGAGAACGTGAAAGTTGGTGCTGGTTATTAACTAAAACCTGAATATGGCCCTGAAACTTGAAACTTCTACTAAAAATTATTAGATTTCTTTCAAATAAATATTTAAATCATGCCTAAGCTCCTAACAATGTATTTGTTCAAATAAGGCATATATATGACTACTTTAAAATACAAATTCTAAATTCTTCCTTATATCAAATTTCAATTAAAAATACACAAAGCAAAATCTGAAGGTCATCTTACATCTCTAGGGCAGAATTCAGTGATGATTAAAATTCTGGGTAAGAAATCACAAATTTCAGTAATTTAGATTTTAGCATCTAAATAGGGATACTAAAAATCCTGACCAGCCAACTCTGTCATTTTAAAAATTGAGGGAAAAGATTCACCTTAACATTTCCTATTTCTAATCAAAGTCATTCGTACTTCATAACCGTAAGTGGTATAGTTTCATTACATTGTTAATCATAACTATAGTCAACAAAAATAGTAAACGTTACCCTCCTCCCCAAACTGTTAACAAAGAGCTCAGTGATGAAGCAGAATGTTCTTCACGAACGCTCTTGCTCAACGTTTGGATTGTGACCCTACATCCACCCACCTCAAATCCACTCACTTCACAGGGCCTTGTATTTCCAGATGCACATGTTTACGAACAATCTATTTTGAAAACCTTCACTACTGTATCTACCTTTATTTTTTAAAAGTTTTTATTTTTTTGAGACAAGTCTCACAGTGGCCCAGTGTGGCCTTGAACTCAAAATCATCCCACCTTAACCTCTCAAGTGGAAGAGATTACAGTACGTATCACTACGCTTGGCTTTTCATCTATCTTTGGGCTCAGTTCAAATGATTCCTCCTTTGCTGTGCTCTCCACATCCAGCACAGCACTTAGGAAAGTAACACAATTCTGTTAATGTGTCACTCCCCACCACTTCCCAAACACGTTCATCCCTGTATTCTCAGCATCTATTCTTTCCTCTTAAAGCCCAGCTCCAAAAAGATTTGTTATATGACAGGGAAAACTGCAATGTCTGCACATTTAAAGTGTATCATACCCCTGTAGCCCAAGTTTATTAGACACTGGTATGTCCAAGGTTACAGTAATTAGCTCAAGCAGACTGTTTCCAAAGTCTAAAGATAAAGGGCAATAAAACTGCATAAGCCTAACACAGTTAAAAACCTAAAATACATGGAATTTGCTTTAAGGGAGAAAAGACAAAAAAAATGAACTGCCCTTAAAAAGAATGATTGTATATGTTTATCAAACACTCCGCTTCATTTAGGCATTGAATTAAGCCATTTATTGCTTCAAATGTGTCACCATGAACATTGTAATATACACTCCACAGCAGTAAGGCCTCAGTTTTGACCACCTATAAATTGTGAACCCACATTTGGACCTTTTGTGCCACCAATCATTACACGAGTTTTGTACAACAAAGATTTTGAATGCCCTTGGTGTAAAAGTCACAAAAAATAATAGTAGTACTTGGCCCCTTTTTTTAATGAGGTAGTTCCATGTTTGGCCCATTTTATATATATCTATCTATAGATACATGTAAATGTTACCTATATATCTCTATCTATAGGTATAGAGAGGCTACATATATAGCTACTGATATCTATCCCTATAGATATCTATAGCTATATCTGATATTAACAGATTCTACCCATTACTAAATACTTGCACAACAATTTGGTTTACTTCTTTATATACACGTCATAAAATATTCAGTGCTCAAGTTTAAAACTCATCAAAATGCTTTCTCAATGATTTGGTAAGAAATAAAATTTAGAAACTGGAAGAGGCTATACCAGATCGAACAAGGATGTTCCTGACTTAAACAAAGAACTTTCACGTAAAACAAGGCTGTGCATAACGCTTTTTTTTCTTTTATCAATTCTTATAAAATGAGTTTGGAAACATCATAGTAGATAATTAGGAAGTATAAATGACAACTTAGAGCATCTCCAGGCAACATACTGTAAAGCTAACTGAACAATATATATTACCTCTTAAAGATTTATCAAACCTCCATGAAAACAGAGAACCATGAAATCATGATACTCATGACTGTATGAAATGATTATCCACATATGAACCCAACGCATCTGTTTGGGCAGAGCTATAAAATCAGACTATGGCCGCTGAGAACCATGGAATCCCAAAACTGGAAGAGATGTCTCAACTTTCCTATCCATACCCCTTAGTAGCATTGCATAGATTTTACAGTCTTTTGAGGAAGTTCTATGAGGCTGATAAGAGGTTTTAATTGAAGTAGAAATCTGATGGACCCAGCGCTATAATATAAAGGAAATAAGATATAACAGCTATCTTAAAAGTTTTAAGGATTTTTCTATCTACCAGACTTCACATTATATTTCAAAAAAAAAAATTCCACTATATAAAATCTATAATTTAAGTAGCACCAAAGATTAAACCTTAGGAGTACTTTAAAGACATCCTACAGCTAGCATTGCCCTGGTTTAATAAGGCCCAGAGTGATTCAAGATTTGAATTAACTGTCATACCTGTAAGTCAAAGATTTAGAAGCAGAACTGAATTTTAAGTTCCAATCTAAGGGTCTTTTTACTCATGCTGGTCACACTGCCTCTAGCCAAAACATCCATAACCATCATTTTCATCTCATTTTGCTGTAATCAGACTTCTTTTAAGTCCCTTAGACCAAAGGGCTGGGGATGTGGCTCAGTGGCACAAGCACCTGCCTGGTAAGTCCCTTAGACCAAAGGAAAACCCAGAAAAGTGTTGTAGAAAAATACATTGGCATTTCAAATTTACATTAAAAAGGTCTTTCCCTTACTTTCCTAACACAAATTCCGAATCTTATTACAGAAATCACAGATTACACAACAGTCTGTGTCCTGGGCCTCTGTCCTTTATAGATTATGAAAACTAGAAGGTAATTGGAATTAAGAAATTTTCATTATTAAATGTGTAAAGTATAAATACAAGTAATTTTTTAAAAACTTTATTTTAACACCTAATACAATTCCAATTTTAAGGAATACTTGCACAAAAAAATAAACACATTTGGTATAAAAATGTATCACTTTGAACACCCTCTCCCCGGCAGCCCCCCACCCCCACCCTCATGAACTGCACTCTATCTGGATGCAGAAACATATAAAGACCAATGGCACAAATCAGTTTTTACCTACAGGAGTTTCTGTTTATGTACCCAGGTACTCTAGAGGACACCAGCCCACTTTATCACATGAACTATTTCCTTCAGCCTGCTGAATCAGTTTCACAAAGAAACAAAGCTTATTATAAAGGCATTTTAAAAACCATTATCTTAAATTCTTTTTAGAAGGACTTTTTTTGCAACCATTTATATACAGTGTTACATAACAGCTCTGGAGTACAGTACATGCAGCAGAATATACCTGTTGAATATAAAATACTTTTCTTAAAATCTTCATCGTTGGAATTTTTTGAAGTCTAAATTATAGAATGCCCATTACTTTGAGAAAATGGTTGAGAAGTACAAATGTCTGCATATGTTGGCCACAGAAATAATCCAAGGCTAACTGGAATAATATTCATAGCACACCAGGGGTGCATAAATAATTTACTTACATTATTAAAATACAACCCATAAAATTCAAGTTCAAGACCTTAAAGGATTGCCTACATAAATCCTTTAAGTGGTTGCCTGGAAATGAGTTGTTTCTTCTTTCTCTTTTCTTCTTTTTTTACAGTCCTATATAAAATGCTGAGCTGGAGTTTCTCTCTTCCTGGGATGGAACGGCACCATTATTTATGTCGACTGCCTCTTCTCTTCATGGCCGCAGTGCACTGGGGACAGTACCACTTTCCCTTCGGTGCCTCTGTCAAGCCCACACATCCATAATGGAACCATTCTATTGGGCACTGAAAAGCAGAAAGTAGCTTTTAGTACTTCTACAGAACAAAAGAATATTAAAATACAGCAGAGACTCAATATTTCATTTGACTAAAAGTAGATTTGTGAGGTCAGAAATTTGTAGCACTAGGAGATGATTTACGGATCACCTAGTCCAATTTATACACGTCATGATGGGAAAATGGAGATAGAGAAAAAAATCATGTATCTTTGGTAACTGAGGTTGCTGCAATCTATTCTAATAACACTAACTAATGAACTAAAATTTATTAATTTTCATTAGCTTGGACAGCCAAGTGATAGCACCTTTCAAGGACAAAACGTTAGCCAGGAATAATGATGTGTGCCTATAATCTGAGCACTCTAGGAGACTGAGGCAGGTGGAACCTGTACAAGATTAAGCCCAGCCTGGCAACTCAGTGACTTGGTGAGATCCTGTCTCAAAATAAAGAATTCTCAAAAAGAACTGAGGGTGTAGCTCAGTGCAAAGGGCCAGGGCTCCATCCCCAGAACCACGACCTCCTCAACACACCTACAGAGAAAGGCCTCATGTTCCACGGGGACCATAGGGAACGAGAGGAGTGTGAAAGCATGATGCTGATATTCGCAGAAATCTCACTTCACTCTACCAAGGGCCCCAGAAGACAGCCTGTGGTGATGTTCTGGGAGTGGTGGGTAAAACTGTTTTGAATAACCACGAGCAGCCCCAAATGATTCTAGACAGGGCAGCGGAAGATCTGTGCCCATCCGTGGGAAGAAATGTTTTTACTCTGTCGAATTAGGGAAAGGTACAAGTATAAGGGCAGCAAGCCGATTCCTATCAACCCTTAGTTGTGTTACAGATTTGAAACTCTATTCATCGTGAGATTTTGAAATCACTGACTAGTATGTCACAGAATTGAGGGTTCTGTTACCCTCTGGAGTAAGAAGGTCAAAAGGAAGTTGAGCTGTTAAAAACTAAAAAGGAAGTCAAAATTACTAAAAGAAAATATCCTCAGCACTAATAAAGCACATAGCAAAATTCAGGCTTCCTAAAGAAGAAAGAGGAACTCTTTTCCTTTTAAATTACATTTTTTTTTTACGTCAGAGGTGGCTCTTACTAGCTGTGAGTGCGGAAGGAAATACTACACTATCGCTAATCGCTAAGGCAATAATCTCAGAGTGGAGCCTCGATTATGCCTTAGCATCATGCTTCCTAAAACATGTAGTTTTAAAGTTCCACTTATTCCATGTGATAAATGAACTGAAGTCCAATAACTAAACACAGTACCTTCACCAAAAGAAAAAGAGGATGTTTGTAACTTACACATAATACACACTTTTGATAAATTGACTGTCACATAATACAATAAAAGTAGCTTTAAAAAATTTAAAGAGGGAACACATTAAAGAACACTACCTTCTTGTGGAGAATATTTTTGCGTTAGCATAACACAACAGAAAACCTGCTGTTTTTTTTTAAACTAGGAGACATAGTATGGTCTTAAGAAATGACGACTGATTATTTTTTCATTGTTAAATATAAAAATTTAATACTTACATCTTGGTTATCACATCCCACCATCTCACCATAAGATACCTAGTTAAAAAATAAATACTTCTATTATGAATATGTAACAAGCATCTTAATCTAAATTGTTATGATAATGATAGGAAACAAAAATTTACTGAATATACAAATCAAGGTATTCAGGTTTTTTTCTGACTGACTTCCTTGAAGGGGAGGAGCAAGGGGATATGCAGAAATTATCTGCCCCTCCAAAGTCTTCAAGAGGGGGCTCTGCAAAGCTCTACACTTCGGGACTCACCTTTGAGGGTCTCCATGTAAACTTTTCAAGTTTCTTTCTTGGTTATTTAGTGACTGAAGGTTTTTACTTTTCCCTGGGTCATGGCAATCATTCACATTTGGCAGCCAACAGTCCATTTCATTGAAACTTTTACACTTACTACCTACTGTACATCTTTTCCCGTTTTTCTTTTACTATTCATCACCAGTACTTTATAGCAATTCCTAAGGTCACTTCTGTTCTCAGGGGACTGACTTCAGACAGGGCTAACTATTCAGCATGCTTTCCAGTTCTCTGCCTGAATGAGGGTATCTTCACATGGTCCTCTGAATCGGAACAAGCCTCTTGGCTGGCATGTGTTTACTCTCCATTTTTCCCTCAAAGCTCTACAGACATATCCCGTCACTTTCCAGGTTTTCAGTGGTAAAGATGAAAACTCCACAGTCAACTGGATTTTATTCTTTTGTAGGTAACCTCCATTCAATGCTAAAATATTTCTAATATTGATACTAAAAAAGTGTTGATCAGGAGATGGTAGATGAGCTCACAACTATTAAAGCTAAAAAACTAGACTGGCAAGTCACACATAAAATAAATTGCAGAAAGATAAAAGATTTAAATGTGAAGAAACTGAAGCATATCAAAAAATAGACAAAATCAAATAAAAGCTACAGGAAGAATACAAAACAAATTAGCAAAGGAGAACAGAAGGACAAAGAGAATTTTTAAGAATGTGAAACATGAGCCAGGCACTGCCAGCACGCTGAAAGCCTGAGTCAGACCCCAAGTAAGAGCCCAGCCTGAGCAACTTAACACGGCTTGGAAGACTCTATCTCAAAATTTTAAAAGGGATCTAAACATGTGAAAGCCCAGGATTCCTGGGGTCCAATCCTTAGTAACGCCAAGAAAAAAAGGAAAAGGAAAAAGATGGGAGAGTTTAAATTTCAGTATAAAAATAAAGCAAACCATTTATAATGTACATAACAAAAGCAGTAAGAAAAATCAGACAATGTTATGAGGGGTTAATTCGTACAAGAATAAAAGTGGTCAAAAAAGTCCAGTTAATTAAAAGATCATGTAATGTAAAAACTGTTACATTGGTACATGACTTTTGGGAGACAATAATTCCCAGTGTTGAACAATGTAGGAAATAAACATGTTGATCTATTTTTGGTAAAAAACTTCTAGACAGTATCTTGGTAGTCTACATCAAATACTTATAAATCTCATTTTATTTATAAAGGATTATCCTAGAAATTGCATGAAACAAATTACACATTAAAAATGCCTATTGTGTTATTTGCAACTTAAAACATTAAAATTACCAAAATAATCTATAGCTAGTCATGGGAAATGAAGAAAAATAGTACAAAATAAAATTTGAGAACACTAAAAAGTGACCTGAAATAAGAAACATGTTCAGTGTATCTGACTTAGTGAGAAGACAGTTTCCAAAAGGTACACAGTGATTCCTACTGTCGAATTCATGCACACACACATTATCTGTGCAGACATGCATTACAGAATGAGTAGCCCTAAAAGAACACATGCCAGGATCCTCCCCAAATTCTTCAAGTCAGAACTCCAACTCCCACCACGACTGCATCTGAAGACAGGGCCTGTGAGGAAGCCATAAAAGTCAGGTAAGGCCACAGGACGGGGCCTGACAGGGCTGTGCCTATGTAAGAAGGGACATCATTTTGCAAACGGGAAGGGGACCAGGGGTCCAAAAGATCGACGGGAGGGGGGGGAAGTAAAAAGAATTAAGATGCATTACGTACACGTACAAACTCCCCATGATGAACGTAATCATTATATACCGCAAACGTACTAATCAAAAGGAAAACTGTTTTAGAAAAAACAAGGGATACCACAGTACATGTTTTCTTTCTCTGCCATATAAGTGAGAAGGCAGCTGTCTAGAAGCTTTTTACCAAAAACTGACATGTTTCTTACATTGTTCAATTGTCTCTTTAAAAAAATGTACCAATTTAATTAGCTTTTGGATTACATGATCTTTTAATTGACTGATTGGACTTTTTTGACCATGTATCTACAAGCTAGGAAGAGACTCTCACCGGGCACAGAATCAGCTAGCACATAGATTTTGGACTTCCTGGTATTTGAAACTTTGAGACAATACATTTCTATTGTTCAAGCTACTCAGTCTGTGTCATTTTATTATGACAGCAAATATGCATTCAGGGAATATGCAGTGTTTCATTGAAGTGTTTAATTATAGGTCTTATCTGAGGGCTCAGATTATGGGTAACATTTTTTATTTTCTGTACACTTTTAAAAACAAGTCCCTTAAATAAGGGGGAGAAAAGTAAACAAAGATTTTGCTTTAACTGGAATTTTGAAAGTGCTTAAAAATTAAATAGTTTTCTTCTTTCTCATTTATGCAGACTGTACTTTTATAGACATATGCCAGTTTACCTGATTACAAATGCAATATCGAGGTTCATTCGGATCATAAGTCCAATCAACCTGACTATTTGAATCAGATTCTGGCACCACTGTCGCTTGCTGGGAGATTTCTTGTACCACAGTTGATGATGAAGAACATGACGATAAGGAAGAAGAGGAGGAGGAAGATGAAGTCTGCTGGCTTGAAGACTTATTGTTATTTCTGCAAAAAAAAAAAAAAAAAAAAAAAACACCACCACCACATTGGTCTTACTTGCTCATTATCAGACATGACCTGAGAATAACTCCTAGATTACTGAGTGGTAAGAAATGAATCAAATATATAAACTGAAATCTGATTTAAAAGCACACCTGTTCAGAACAAAAAGTAATACTGTTAATAGTTTTTTATTTGGAAGTTTCACTTTGTAGAGAATAAAGGTACCAAAAAAACTTTTAAAATGTCACAATAGATTCAAATCGCACAGAATATAATACTTTTAAGAATTAACAGTGCATGAGTTATGGCTACCTTACAGATATTTTTTGTATCTCTAAGTAAACTAAATACTTACCAAATCTAACATACAGATATACAAAAACATATGAAAATAATCACGACTATTAGCTGTTATGTGAATACTTTTTTTTTTTTTTTTTTTTTTGCGGTACTGGGGATTGAACTCAGGACCCTGCACTTGCTAGGCAGGCGCTTATTCCACTGAGCTATATCCCCAGCCCTATGTGAATACTTAATACGACCATTAACTGATGTGTGACTTTTGACACTCTTGGTGTCAAATTATTCACTACTAGCTCCACACTAATTAAATTTTAAAAATATAGAACAGAAATTTACCATAGGAAGTTTTATTAAATTTGGATCATTAAGATTAATTCATTTTCAAAATGAATGACAGTTCTATGGCTTTTACAATCATTCTTTTAGGGGCACATGGACAGAAAATATATTTAAAAATAAATTATTATAATACACTGATTAGCTAACTCATCTTTTAGCCTGATATTTAACTTTTATTCTGTATAAACACACAGCATATTTAATTACCTAAGAAAGACGGTACCAAATTCTGTTAAGTTTTCATAGGAGTTACAGCTCATACAACATTCATTCTAAGGGTCTCACATATAAACTCCAGGGATGTTTTCATATCATCAGTTTTTGGGAGAGAAGAACAAACACTAAGATATGCTGTTATTGAGCAAAAATGAAAGAAAATCTTTTAAATTCCCAGGACATCATTTGCATTTTATGTATTAATTTACCTTGAAACATACGCACCTCGGAAGGTATAAATAAAAAATAGTCCTGGCTTATCCAATGAATAAAAGGAAGCAAACCTAAGTCATTTTTTAACAAACTCAATTTAAGATTAGAAAACTAAGCAGCTCTAACCCTTTTTAGAGACCTTTATTCCTTTACAGTGCGGCAGTGAAGATGAGAGCTTCCTCTCCGCATTACACCCTGCGCTGAGTGACATACAGAGGCCCAGCCGGGGGAAACAAGCCGAGGCGGCGCGCAGGGCACGCTGCTGCGACAGACAGCGCACTTACTTGCTCTTGCGCCCGCCCCGGGCGTCAGCGGCGGACGAGCTGGCGCTCTGCGTTAGCGTGGTCATGAGTGCAGAGGAGGATGGATAGCCAGCTCCTTCCCTGGGCATGGAGAACTCTTTTCCCAACTGAAAGTCGTTATTCTTAAATGCTTCGTAACTGGCTTTTAAACTTGATGTCCTTCGTCCTTCTTTCATCTTAAACAGACATTCATTCGCAGCATTAAAACAGGTAAACACAGATATTTTCTAGTTTTATGGTACAGTATTATCTCTGTTTACCTACCATTTTGTTTAAAGTATTACTTTCATCACTGACATTTAAGCTGTTTCATGGAAAAATGTAAAATCAGTTTTTAAACAATGAGGGAGTAACTATAGAAAGGGTGAGTTCTCAACCTGAAACGCAGACCAACTACAGAAGTGAACAAACTCAAGTCTTCAGGATACAGAGGAGGCCTGGGAAGTGGGGGAAAGCACAGAGAACCGCCCTAGTGTGCGCTGTGGACTGAAATTGAGAACACAAGCCACACGAGCCATTACTGTGAGAAGGGGCCATCTGTGATCTGCACGAGGAACAACGTGTTTACTTCTCATTATCAGTCAGGTAATTTCTATGTATTACTTCATTAAATATTATGTCCTAAAACTACAATTTAAAAATGAACTATACAATGTAAGAAAACTATTTGTTCTCATTCGTTTCTACAAGTGTTTGCCAATGATTCGGACAAAATATAACATTTTGCCTCTAAACCTGTTCTTTTTACCTGTGCTGTAGCTTGAACTGCTTGAGCTGCTGCCATGGTAATTGCTCCTGCACCACTACCTGAAGATAACGAGCCAATGTTATAAGATGCCAGAGGTTGGGAAGAATTCACGTTGTAAGCATTGTTGGAAGAGGCTGTAGAATTATTATTTCGACAACCTGTGTGGAAGAAATAAAAATGGTTGCAGAATAACGTTTTTTTCAACACAGATAAAATTATTAAAATTCATGTACTATAGACTGAGTCAAATGAAATACATTTTTCCTTTTTTTTCTTTCTCCATATGCAGATTTTAACCAGGTAACAAAAGTGTATGATTCATTAACCGTGAATATTTTCATTTCCATTTATTTGAACACAACAAAAAATCATATTTAAGAAAGTAACTTTACCCAAAGTATTTTCTTTAGAGGCATCTGATGTGAGGGTAGACAGAAGGGCTTCAGATTTAAACTTCTTTTCAGGAATGTGATCTGTTGTTGTATGGTGAGAAGTTGGGTTATATTTCCTTTCTGAACATAAATAAAGAATCTGTGTGTTTTTAAACTGTAGACAGCCATGGACAATGCTTAACACTACCATCCAGTTATAAATGAGTATAGTTACCAAGGAGTCTGGGTTCCTCATGAAATGCAAACATTACATTTTCTTAGAAGACAGAACAAGAAGAACTTTTTGTATCACATGCTTTATTCGCATGTTCTCAGATATCTAAAAACTTTTATCACTACAACATTGAAAATAATTATGGTTTCTCACATTACATGAGGGGAATTTTGTTTTCAAAATGTTATCTATCATTAAAGAGTAGTTTTTTCAATCAACTCTACTTTCCTATCAAACTGATCTGTCAAAAATGTACCAATACAGTCAATGAGCCTGTCAGCCTCAATTCCCGTATTCAGTAAGTCTCTGTCCATGCTCACTATATGTCCTACACTGGGCTAAGCATGAAAAAGACAAAGGGCGTACATTAAGTCAAATATGCCTTTCCCAAAGAAAATGATAGGTCTGCCAAGAATGGCAATGAAAAGATATATTTCAACACACACACACACACACACACACACACACACACACGATAGAAGGAAAGATTATTTCAGAAGTGGTTATGTACAAGTGATAAAAGAATACAGAGGTAATAGGAACAAGTTTTTAGTTATAGTTAAAGATCCAAGTATTTAACCTATTATAGTGTTTAACTGTAGGTACAATAAACCAAACTTACTTTCCACTGGAGTATGTGAATGAGCATGGTGATTGTTCACTGGCTGTGAAGGAGTGTCTAATTCCAAAGATCCTAAGAAGAGAGGCACAGAGACATACTACCATGAAATGTCATCACACAATTTTATACATCAATTCCTACAATCAAAGGGTTCCCTCACCCAGCAAAAGACTGGCAAGCTTTGATATAAATGCCTGTATCATGTTAGCAAGACAAATCAGAGGGTCACCACTGCCAATTCCACCCTACACTATCCTGTCTCCACATCATAGGAAATCCACTTGCCAATATTGACCTAAAATACAAAATGGCTCAAGACATACTAATGTCTAATTAGGGAATTCAGCATAGGGGCGCCATGTAAATGGATGAAAGGTCATTCAACCCCATTATTGATAAAACCTAAAACACTCAACCTAGTATAATATATTTGAAGCCCTTTAATAGGAAATTCTCAAGTTCTAGGGGATGGGGACATTACTGTATGAAAGCTAATTCTTTGATATTAAAATGACATATAGCAAACACTTCCTTAAAAAGTTAGGGATTTTGCTTGCAAAAAGTGAGGAATACAGACTAACACCAAGCTTTAAAAACCTTAAGAGAAATTCTCTGGGTTGTGTTTTTAATCCCTTGAGATGAAATTATGGCAGGGCACAGGATGGAGCAGTTTTTATAACTTGGTCCAATTTAGTTTTATATGTCTGTGTCCTTAGAGAGGATGCTTTATTAACCTTCCTGCAGTACTGAATAGGCATGAGTTATTATTCTCAACTACATCAACATTTCAAAAAAATCAAAGCAGTTGCACAGAGTATTTTATTCTGTTCCCAAATACTTATTACCCTAAGACAGAGTGCCTTCAGACTAAAAATATCACAAATAAATTAGATGATTATCTAAACTGATGGATGTTTTGAATTTGAAAATGCAACTCTGTATATCAAAATGGAATTGGTGACTGGCTTCTCTACTGAACTAGATACACAGTCTAGCATTGTCCAAATCTTTTGTATCTGTAAATAAAAACAGGTAATACATTCTTGCCGTTGAAATTCTTCTAGGAAAAAGACAAGTTTGCACACCTTAATTATATTCTGATAGAAATTGGCCATGATATTAATTTGGTTTTATTAACATTTAGTGAATACCTTCTCTAGGCCTAGCCTAGTTTTATATACCTCACCTATTTAGATTAGAAAAGATACAAATTAGTTTAAAAAACAGAGCTCAAAATGCTTCCATTTTTGAGAAGTCTCCTGAGTTAAACCCAGGAATACTTAGAGGTAAGTTATAAGCAGGAGATTAAATTGAGCCTTGTAAAGAAATATTTCCCTAACTTTCCACTGATGAAAGTTTAAGAAAGAGTTCTTTTAAAAAGACAAAATCTTGTGGAAACAGTTTAGAGTATTTCTGAGAACATACAGTTAAGAAAATACTTTAAGAAGTTCTTAGAAGAAAAGTTAACATTCTTCCTCAAAGCCAATGTGCATAAACAGCAAGAAAAAAAAATCAACACATTAATGACACATGGTTCATTTGTTCCTGGATGATTATTTCTTTAAATCTTTTTCTTACCAATGATCTCACTAGTATCCGTGGATATTTCAAAAACAGAATAGTGCAGTATGTTAGCTTCACAAGGAGTGAGATGAGGGCTGGGGATATAGCTCAGTGGAATAAGTACCTGCCTAGCAAGCGCAGGGTCCTGAGTTCGATCCCCAGTACCGCCAAAAAAAACAAAAAAAAAAAGGAGTGAGATGATATACTGTACTATCCCACTTGGGACCCATGACCCCAACAGTTACATCTGCAGGACTCCAAGTTATGCAGCCTGGATGCCACCATTCATTGAAGGAAGTATCTGCACAGCCCTGTGGCCAAGTGTCTCCTCGGTAATTTGCGCAGGTACTGTCCAATAGCGATGGAAAACTGTAAATGTTACTTACGCCTCTCTAGTATCTCTGTAATTCCAGCATTATCAGCTTCCAGCTCCATTTTAAACTTAGCCAGTTCCTGATCCAGCTTTCTCAAGTGTCGGTCTACCTGTTTCAAAGAAGATCAAAGATACCACCAAAATTTAGGACACTGTTAAAAGTGTCAGTTTAGTGAGGAAATCTAAATCTTTGTTTATTTTACTGAAACTGCTTAATATCCTTGACCAAGTCAGTTAACCTACGCCTCAGATGTTTTTAATTTACCAAATAGGGTGCTAGGCTAAATAATCTTCCAAGCCTTCTATAATCAATGTTAAGTTTTAAGAAATCTGAATCTCAGTTCGTAGGAAAATGTACCACATTCAAATTTCAGAAGTGGAGATAGGAGAATTAAAGCAAAGTTGAGACTTGAGATTTGACAGGGAGGAGGGGCTGGAAGACTGGTAGCTTGTAAAACTATCCCGGGATTACTCTCAGCCTAATCTCTTCCACTTCGAATAAGGCCATCCACAGTGCCATGCCACAGTAACTGTTTAGAATGATGGAAGAAAGATCTTCAGTCCATAAACAAAGAGACTACTATATCCCATACATACATTTCTCTAAGCCAAGAAAGCAGGCCATTATACTTGTAAACATTTATGTAAAGGGCTCAAATAAAAAGGGGATTTTAGTCAGAAAACTTCATTTTCCAAAAGCCTGACTGACATGATTTTATGTATAATACTATTGCTTTCGTGAAGGAGGAAAAACTTTATTTTCTCACATAACTAGAGATCTTTGGACTAATTTCAGAAAATTATATGACATGTCAAATTAGCAGCAATGTCTTAACGTAATTCAAAGCTTTTATGAAATATTTTTCAGTATGTAATTCTGCACACTTACTACTCTGAAGTGAAACTCTCTTGTAAACATTGAAAAGTGCTATGATACAGCATGAAGGCAAAAATTTAAAAAAGAGTTCAATTAAATAATATGTGTCTAATATAAGGGACCAGGGAACAAATTAGCGAACACTAGGCTACTTAAGTTAGATGCTTGTCAGGTGGCTACATAATCCTAGTGCCCATGCAGTAGCTATGTATCTTCTTTACTCCTCACTGATCTCTTTAAGATAGGTTATCACTGTCTTCATTTTATCAGAGAAAAAGCAGGCTCGGAGGGGTTAACATACTTGGAATCATATACCCAAGGCATTAGAGAAACAAGATTTCACTTGATCTACCTGTAGCAAGCTATGCTTCACTGTTTGTATTTAACATTGTTCTCTGAACCTCTCCACACAGAAACCAACTGTTTTTCACTCAGAGTAATGTAATTCAAGTTGGAAAAACTTCATATTGTCCTATTATTTATATTTTGTATGTTAGCAGCAACCACTGGGTGTTGGTTTGTTACTTCTCAGTCACTTAAAGCCAAGTTTTCCCTCCAACCACACACACAAGTTATTTTTCAAAGGTTGGCCGAAGTTGTAAGGACAGTATCTAAAACCCTATAGGCCACATATTATAGACACTTGCTCCTATTCAAAGAACGTGCAGGTGATTTAGCATCCTTTAATGGAACCTGCCTTCCAATAATAAAGTATGAACACAGACCTCCATTATTCATAAATATTTCTTTCATTGTCAAAATTTAATCTCAAGGGAAATCAGGATAAATATTCTAGTTCAAGACACTAAATGCAATGAAAACATTCCATCATTTTTCTTACAATTAGACTAAAATGAAATATGGAGTGCCTATCATGTGCTTGCCACTAGATCCAAAGGAGATATATGAATGTGGGAGAATCACTACCTTCACAGAAATTAAAACTTAGAACTCAGGAGGCTGAGGCAGAAGGATCCCTGCAAGTTCAAGGCCAGCCAAGACTACATAGTGAGTGTAAGGCCAACTTGAACTGCACAGTGAGACCCTGTCTCAAAAACAGAACTTAGCCAACAAGTCAAGATTTATGGAAGATTTTTAATATAATCAATAAAGGTTGGAAAAAAATACAGTCAAGATAAAATAAGTAACAGCACATACAGAAAAAAGGTAACACTGAGCTATGATAGACACAAAGGAGGTACGAGTTAGACAGTACAGATTACATTCCAATAAATGAGGGGGGGGGCAATAATTTTAAAATGTGTGGAGACTGAAAGCCAAACAATGCTCTCCAAGTAAGTCTGGCGTGGCCTATAACATACGTAATCTAGACAGGGACGGTGCTGGAACCTGGGTGGGGGGAGTGGTATTAGGGGAAAGAAAGACCTTTTCTTTTTCCTTTTCAGAACATACATCTTCCACCACTTCATTTTAAACCACTTTATTTTATTAAATACATTACTGCTGAAGTATATCACACATGAAAGCATAGGAAAATGAGAACATTTTCAATACTAGATAGTTCAGAAAAGGCAATCCAATTCAAAGAATGAATAATTTGAGAAAAGTAGTCATTAAAATAAAACAAAAAACTACTTAACCACTTTGAGCAGGTCAGCTTTCCAAGCCATTTCACTTCTTGATAGATAAAAGATTATGAATTAATTAACAGTATAAGCAACAACTAGGCAGTGAAAATTGTTTTTCTTATATTTACCATTTCTGTATTAAATCAAATTAGAAGTGAGAAGTTGGGCATGAAACGTAAACTATATAGCACTATGACACTAGGATATATGAAATGGTCACAACAGTGAACTGAATCTGACTGAAATGCAGTATGTGCCCTCCCTACAGCCACGATTCCCTCTAGTTGATTCCCATTCTAGTTGATTATCAGAATGGCTCCACAGATATTGGACAAAAAGGGCCACGTTACCCTAGTATCCTAGTTACTTAGTCCACACCCACCTGACCACGTAAGACTAATTTAGAGCAGCAAAGAAAGTACTGGTCTATCTGAGAGGTATTTCCTGTTGGCCATAGTTTTCTAATACAAAGCTGACCACAGTCTACTGGTTTGCTCTCAGTATGAGTAAGCTTCGGTGAAATACACTCAGATAACTTGCACTCCTTGTTATGAAATTCAGCCTTACACCAGGGAATATCAGTAAGTGTTATCCACAAAAGCTTTCTTGTTCTATCTATAACCCCAAATCATACTCTATAACCCCAAATTACAACTGCTTTAGGCTTAAACTACCATTCCTTTTGTGAACTCTTTAGAAACAAAGAAAGTATTACTTGTTAACGTTTATGACTATAAACAAAAGTCACAATTGGCCCCTCTGCACAAAACACACACACATACAACCACACACACACACACACACACACACACACACACAAAACTCATCTTTTGTAATACTTTGTTCTTTCTTTTCTGACTCTGAGGTTTCCAATATGCAAATTTAAAAATGTGTTACTGTTGGATCCAAATTAAATGTATCTCTCTATGATCAACTGCTTCCAAGACAGTCAAATTCAAGTATTTAGACATTTAGCTTGCCCTTTAAGAATGAGCAATCATTTATTAGGTTCTAAATTGAAATCCATGGCAATAAGAGATAAATTTCAATCTACATACAGATTTGGTGATAGTGACTAAAAAGAGTAAATTGGGATAGAAAAAGGAACCATGATGGCAAAGTACTTCTCTGATAAGTCATAAAAATGATTCTTGATACCTCTAAATTACACTTGAACTAGATGAAAATGTGACCTATCCTTAGGCATTCAACACTTGAAACCTCAGCACACAAACTACATCTAATCATCTTCCTGAAAGACAATTAGGACAGGAGACAAATCAAAAGGTCAAATTCATATCCATATATTTCCTTAATTAGAGTATCGTATGAGGAACTCTCAAATTTTTATAGATAAAACGTGGGTCTGAAATGTAATCACCTCAAGAACAGGCCATGACATAAAAAAGAAGCAAGTTCAAAGGTATTGAAGCACTGCAAGAGACTGCTAAAATCATTCAGGCATTAACTAAAAGCTCACATTTTATCAGAGCCTATATAAATCAACTTTATTAGGTATGGCATTCTAACGTATCCTTAGAATGGTGACATCTGGCGAGAAACACAAAGAAGTGTTTAATGACTATTTATGAGTATCAAGATTCTAGAAGAAAATTATTTTAAGAAAATCAATTTTTATTAGTCAAATTTCACAACTACTGTAATAAATTATCAATTTATTCTACCAGACTCCTAATTCCAAAAATTTCTTCATTTGTTGACATTTTCCAATATGGTTTCCTCCCCTAATAAATGCAGAATCAGTGCACTGCTGGTCTTACAAATAAATCAGTTGACTACTATTTTCAAAGGTAAATAAAATTTTTCAAAGTAAGAATACATTGAAACACCATGTTATATAAAATGCTGTGGGATGAAAGCATACATATCCCTTAACAGAAATGTTTGGCAGAAGTGTTTCAGGTTTTTAAATCTTTTTAGATTCTGGATTATTTGCATACACGTAGTAAGATATTTTGGGCATAAATCCCAAGTCTAAATACAAACTTCATTTATGTTTCATATGTACTTTACATATACAGATAGCCTGACAGTAATTTTACACAATATATTTATTGTGCTCAAATTCTGACTATGACCTGTCACATGAGGTCATTTGTGGTGTCTTGTTAACACTCAAGAAGTATTTTTGGAGTATTTCCAATTTTAAATTTTCATATTACAGATGTTCAACTGGTAAAGTCAACGCAACTATGTCAAAGTCCCAAAAGTTCAAATCTGAAACACTTCCACTCCCAAGTTTTAGATAAGCAACATACAGCATAGATTTATAAACTTTTACTTGGATGAGTGCAGCTGACATTTCAAGGATGTTAATTAATTTGACAGGATTTTATTTAGTGATCTCCTTGCAAAAAACCCTAGCAAATTCCCTAAATTTGACTGCAATTACTTGTAACACTAATAAAGTAAATCTCACACTCTCAGTATAAAGTGTTCAAACACCACAAGACACTGAGGCAACACACACTGCACAAAGCACAAGCATTCTACGAGGGTATATAATTGTTTCCAAACATTTAATAAGCTTTTATTCATGATAAGTGATGATCGTTTTTCATTTATGTTTGTAGCATCAAATTAGTAAGGGCTTTTCTCTTACACATATTTCATTTGAAATTGTACTAAGGGCAAGTGGTACACAGACATAAAACCTGTGCCGAGTGGGAAGTGAACGGCTAAGATTTGGAAAACTTTGGGTTAGATGGCCATGCTAGTCTTTGTCCTGTTCATTATGTGATTAACTCGTCTCGTGCTGAGGGTACAGAATGACCAAGAATTTTACCAACTCTCAAGCATCCTGTTTAGAAGATCTAATACTTTTGATTTTATGAAGATATGATGACCTCGCTGGTAATAAACTCAATGATTTTTTTTGTTGTTTTTTTTTTTTTTCCCGGTACCGGGGATCGAACTCAGGACCTTGCACTTGCCAGGCAAGCGCTTACGCCACTGAGCTATACCCCCAGCCCCAATAAACTCAATGAGATACTTTTGCACAGTAATGTGCACTTTACCATTGAATAACTCTCTTTTGTCATTAATTATGACAGAACTCTTTAAAGCAATTAATTATGACAGAGCTCTTTAAAGCAAATGAATTTACAGTAGAAGATATTTTTAGTTGAAATGTCCAAAATATACACATTACTATGTTTGTTTTAATAAAATCCCCTTTTTGCTAAAATGGACATCTACAAGTACTGTTTTAGAATAACTTTTAGTTATCTTACATACCAAAATAGGCAATCTATCTGAAATTGAAGAAACAAAATTACCAAAGCAAAAGAAAGGATACCAAAAAGTTTGAACAAAGACTGGATTTTAACAGAGTGGCCTCCTAAAGTGATTCTATAAGGAAAAGGAAAACAAAAGTCATATGATTGCATTGCCATTACTTTCCTTCAAGCTGGACACTGAAAAGAAGCACCTATTTGCACTGCAGTCTGTCCTTATTTGTCTACTGAAACAGAATCAATCTCGGCACACTCTACCTTTTGAGAAACTGTCCTCCACCTAAAACACATCCTTCACCAAAGACAACAACACTAAATTTCAAAGTCAGGTTAATGCTTTTCCTTCACATTCAGGTGATATTATTCAAGAAATATTTGTTGTAGGATAACTATGGTAGATTCTGAAAACACTGAAAAGACACAGTTCCTAACATAATAAGCAAGACAAATACATGAACAAAGATAGATAATTATAACGTGATTTGATCAATAATCAAATATGAGTAATAGGGATGTAGAGATTGGCATGATTATGCTGAGGGGTAGGGACACATACAGTATGAATTACCTACATAATATCTACTCTCTTCTTTCCACCTGATGGAAGCCTCATGCCCTTGCATTTGGGGTCATCATTTGCCCTGTTAAATATTTCTCAGCCTCCCTTGCAGGTAGAGGGACCCATTAAGATGGCAGCAGAAGTCAGTATAAGGATTCTAAGAAAACTCTTCAAAAGAACTAACTAAACTACAAAATGTGCCCTTTTGCATCATTTCCTGCACTGATTTATCTACCTGCCCAGAATGTATCAGAAGCGGCCTAGGACACTGATGATGCTGGTGATGTTGTCTGGCTCCTCCAACCGTCATTTTATGTGAAAAGAAAACAACCCTTCATTCAAACCACTCTTAAAAGCTTTTCCTGTTACAAGTAGTCAAACCTCTTCTTCTAGACATGAATGACACAAATGTCAAGATTGGTTAGGATTATATTAATAAAGAGGTTATGGGTGTGCAGCTTACTGAAGGATGAAAAAGTTTATCCAGCAAGTGTGAAGAAGAAAGTCACTCCATTTAGGAAGAGTGAGTCATACACAGCGTGTTCACTATAGACGGCACGTGTGCGTGGTGGTGAGGGACAGGATGAGAAGGAGATGCACTAGAGATGTGGCCAGAACCAGACCGAAAAGGATGACGCAGGACATGGTAAAACAAATCGGAAGGCACACACCAAAAAAATTAAAATGAGTGGGCTGAAATAGCTATTTTAGAATATAATAAACAAAGAATGATAACTCCAAAAAGCAGAAAAACTATTTAGAAAAGTTACTAAGCCATTCAGGTGAGGAAGAAAGGCACCAGAGGCACAGCAGGCACTGTAAGTGACATGAGCGAGAGTTCCACAGTGAATAGCAACTCCGCGTTTCCTGGATGGGGTACTGGTTCCAAGGGTACACACGTTCATCAAAATGAACTGCATACGTAGGACATATACATGTTATTGTTTCTCATTATATTTCACTTTTTTAAAAAAGTACTTTAATTATATTAATGCTTACGTACAGATGTCCCCCCAAAGCCTCATGCACTGCCAGGTGGGGCTTTTGAGAGTGACTGGATCATGGGTCTGTGGTGTTGTAGCCTAAATAGAACACAAGGGGTAAGGGAGATTTGCTGCTATTGCCTTTTTTCTATGAGCTGCTTCTCCTCTGCCATGCCCCTCTGTCACGCTGCCCTGCCCTGGAGCCAGGTGATTGTGGACGGGAATTCCTACAAACTGAGGGCTAACATGTGATTGTGGACGGGAATTCCTACAAAGTGAGAGCTAACATGCACTTTTCCTCCTTTAACTTGTGGAGGATGGGTGTTTTGTTCCAGCAACAAGAAAGTAGCTAAGACAAACTACAAACAGGCTAAATGAATGCAGAGGAAAGGACACTGTAAGTACTTACAAATTAAAAAGGAACAAGACATGGTAATTAACTAAACACAGGGCAAGATAGAGACAAGGACTCCAGGATGACTTTCAGAAACTTAACTTGAATGACTATATGATCTGTGTTTCTTCTGTGATGTAGAAACACAAAATGGATGGGTGGGTAAGAAAAAGAATGAGTGTAAGAATCTTAAATTTTAATAAACTGAGTTCCAGGGCTTAAGGATTCTCAGATCAGAGGAAAAGTCTGGATGTGAGGAATAATTAATGTGTAACTGTTAAAAACAGATAAATATACTGAAAGGTACTAGACAAGTATTTTTCACCTTTCGTGGTATACAGGGGTAGGGGACAAAACTGGCATTTGACAGAACAATTCTTCACTGTGTGGCAATTCATCTTCCTGGCCTTCTGGGCTGGGAATAAAAGAGGAAGAACATCTCCTTTACCTGAGCAGCACCTGAAGAATAAGAAACATCACAGTTCAAGGACAAAACCTGAGGAACATCACCTTGTGATCTATAACTAAGGATAATGAGAAAGGCCACGAAGGTATGAGAATCGTTATTAGAGCAGTCAGATGATAATACCTGAGCAAGACTGCAACAAAAAAAAGAATGGGGAAGTGTTCATTTTCTTAAGAGTCAGCGTAAGAGGACTAAGGAGTACTCAATGTACTTATCCATGAACAAGTTATCAATGTAGTTTCAGAGAACAGTTACACACAATTCGTATCACCATGGATATAGGATTAAATTAAAGGTGACGGAATGTCAAAGAGCCTAAAAAGAATAAAAGTGGAGTAATAAGCAGAACACCTCACCCTTTGAGAAAAGAGGCAAGAGAGTAACTCCATGTAAAGACATGAGTCTTTAAGGAATTGATTAAGTACAAGATATTTCATGAATTTCCCACCAAAAGCCTTCAAAACACAATAACGCAAAGCAAAACCACAACTGGAGCAGGGATGTTTGCGTAATGTGTGTGGCACAGTTCTGCAAAAGCCACTGGGAGGAATAAAAAACAGCTGCCTAAATTCAAATACAAGGGTTAACAGAATCAAATGTAACAGACACAAATATTAATGAGAAATCATGAATTTGTAGGGAACCACTGTCACAGCTGTCTGATTCTCCCAGTTCTAGTGACCTGTGATGAGTGGTGAGTATTAGAGCAACCAAAACTCCACCCTATTCCGGTGCGAGCATGGAAGGTAGGAGTGAGCAGTTCAAGAGCTCCACTAGAATCTTGCTTAGCAAAAAAAATAAAAAGGATGACAAAGTGGTACAGATTAATCAAGCAGTGATATAGGACGCACTTCAGAGGGAGAAGAATCCCAAGTGATGATTGAGTTTAGTATGTGTCTAGGATGGAAATCAGAATTTACAAACATCAAAGTAGATGAACAGAAAATAAGATGATTTCACAAGAGAATAATTCTGAATCTTGTGCATTTCCTAATAAATGGAAGGGACTGATCCATAAGCCATTATATAACTGCTAAGGAGAGTGGAGGATAATAAAGATGATGAAGTCTCACAATTTTTTTAAATTGATAAATTAGAAATTATACATGATTACAGGTTACCATGTAGTATTTCAATACACATATATACTGTGTAACAGTCACTAAGGTAAATATATCTATTTCCTCACACACTTCTTAAATGGTAAAAACATTCAAAATCTCAAATTTCTTTATGGCGAAGACATCCAAAATCTTTTCTATCTTCAAAAAAATGTATTACATCATTACTCTTAGCTATGGTCACCCTGTCATTCTACTGTAACAGGGCACTATAATGCCCTTCTCTGAACTACAGCTTGGTGTGAACGCAACCAACCTCTCTATCCCCTCCCCCCCTCTTATTCTCTCCACACGCTAGTGGCCACTACTCTACTCTCAACCTCTGTGAACTTACATCCCTGTAGGAGTGAAAGCCTGAACAGAGAGGTTTGTACAGTAAGAATGGTCACCTGAAATAGCCAGTTTTTAAAAAGAGAAGAAAACAATTAAAGAGAGAAGACAAAACAACAAGACAAGACAAAAGGCAGCCCTACAGATAAAAGGCAAGAGAGAGAAAACGCCTTTAACCTGGCAGGACTGTAAGAGGCCGTGGCTTTGGGAAAGCAGAAAATCCCAGTCAGGAACATGCGATGGATCTAGTTTGTAATGAAGAAGTGAATGTTTTTATACCTACACGACACACACGTGTGTGCTTATATACTTCTGTATAGACACTCCAGTAAAAGATACAAGTATTCTTATTTTGTAGATAAGGAAACTGAGGTTCAAGATTAAATAACTTCCAGTCACACTGCAGTGAAAGGGCTGAACTCGTGTTTGTGCTCCCATCTGTATGGATACTGCATGAATGCTCACTGTTTACTAGTTGTTAAATTTATTGTATCACCTTTTTGTTATTTCATGCTCTGGCCTAGGTAATCAATTCCCCTCAAAGAACAAATTTAGTTTTTACTTTCATTCTGTTTATGCCATTATCTCCGAGCAAGCTGCTTTCCCCATCTGACAAGCCCCTGATCACTCTGTCTAAAACTCACCTCATCACCAAATAACTGCATGGCTTGGTTCCATTTTTCACCAGACACCCTTAATACTCCACTGATTCGTACCTGCCACATTTTCTGTACAGGTTGTCCACTTGAATTCATAGGTATTTCTTCCCAACTAGTTTACTAGTACCTTGAAGGCTGGGACTATTTCTAATATTTACTTTTTATTTTTTCATTATACCCAAGCAAAACCATTGTATCGGGCACACTGTGGATAAACAATAAGGTTCATGGTTCATAAACAACAGATGAATATATGCACACATATTTAAAAAGCAAACATAAATGTCAAATATTTTTCTAAATACATGAAGTTATTTTTAGTAAAGGTACAAAAACTAGTAAAGTAACAAAATATTAAACAAGGAAGACAGGCAAAGAGCCACATGAATTAAAAAGCAGGTACTCTCTAAAGAAAGGTGCGTATCAAATGTTACTATCAAATTAGCTTTAGATCTAAGTGCAAAGGCTTCTTCTGTTACAGACATAACTGAAGACTGAAACAATCAAATACTTTTTTGTTTTCATTCTAAAGACACTGCCTAAAGATAACAGTAAGTGGTAGCTCTGTCCTAATTGCTACAGGTTACTATAGCTACAACTGTATTATTTTTTTTATACTTTTTTTTGGTGCCAGAAATTGAACTCAGAACCTTGCACTTGCCAGGCAGGCCCTTAAGCCACTGAGCTATATCCCCGGCCCTACAGCTACAACTTTAGCCAATGTCTTCTATGAAATTCCCTTTCAGAACAAATATATATAAATAAGGTATCCAGGTTATTATAGCCATTAAAATATTTTCACTATATAAACACAATTAAATATTCTCTACAGCTTCACATAACACACGTGGAGTTTAGCATCAGTATGTATAATACACACCAAATGAGGTGTGTACCTTTTTACGTTGTGTCTAGCTCACTTTAATTTATGTGCATTTGTTGAGTAACAAAACTGTTCCCAGAAAAAGACTGAAAACATAAGAGATGAAATCAATAAGGTGAAGTCCAACAAAAATGAGCATTTGTATTCTGCTACAACTTACTTTAGGGCAAAAACAGAAATTAATATATACTAGCGTATATATTTTAAAAGAAGACGCTTCACATTAAAAAAGTACCAGAATGACATCAACTTAAGAAATACATATGTCTTCTGGGTGATTTCAATCTTTTTACAAGTACTGCTACAAGAAGGAAGCTTTTCTTAAAAAAAAATGCATTTAATCTAATGCTTTCCGAACATTTTTGCCACCTTACAGTTGAAAATTATTTATCAACAGCCCTTAGGTAAACACTAGTTCTAATGATTCTCTTCCTCTTCTAATCAGACTACCAAGAGCTCTCAACACAGACACTAATGCGTATTTTACCACAGAAACAAACTAAAAACAACCCAACAGGCAAGGAAACACACTACTTCAAAAGCGGAGGATCGGTGAACTAAAAGCTGAAGTCAAGCCTTCCACATACATATGAGACAGACAGACAGACAGACAGACAGGCAGGCAGACACACACACACACACACACACACACACACACACACACACACACACACACACACACACACACGATCTTACAGCAGTGTAGTCTTGGCTAAAATAAAAGGGTCCGAAACAGACAGACAGACAGACAGACACACACACACACACACACACACACACACACACACACGATCTTACAGCAGTGTAGTCTTGGCTAAAATAAAAGGGTCCAAACCTTGTAACTAAATACTGTGGACCTTTTATGACTCTTTCTCAAAGAAACAAAAACCAAATACCGAACCCTCAAATTAAATGTGCTCAATAAAACAATACTTTAGTTTTAGCCTAGTCTTCCTACATAAGCCACCAAATTTAAAACGGAAGTCAGAATCCAAGTTCTTATACAGCATAGTGTAATTGTAAGCACATGAATTTTACTTACCAAGTCATATACCTGGTTTGCCAGTTGTACTTTTTCATCTGCATCCTCCAAAGCTTTATAGTAGTCCTGAATAAAAACACCGTCATCGTTTCAATAATTAATAATTATGAATGTGTACACAAGGATATATAACTGCATTTTCATTACTATACCTTATGATCATCGTCAGTCATCCTGTATTAGTAGTAAAATGCCTCTTAGAGCTAGGGTACAGTTGGAGGGAGAATCAGAAATTATAAAGAATGGCCAAGAATCAAAGCAATGTGCTCTGTGCTCTTAGAAAAGATTATATATTCCAAGTCTAGTTTTACTAGAAAAAGTTATATGAGCTAATGAATAGTATTTCAAAGAGAAAGTGTTAATAAAGATTTATCTAATTTGTAAAGCACATTTATGTTCTACTCAAAAACTTTTTTTTGGTTTTTTGAGACAAGGTCTAGCTAGATAGCTCAGACTGGCCTCACACTATGTAGCCAAGACTCGCATGAACTAAGGACAAACCTCCTGCGTCAGCTTCCTCAGTGCTGGGATCATGGGTGTGTGCCACATCGGGCTAAAAAAAAGTTATTAAACCACAACTACAGAAAAGATTCTACTCTACACATCCTTATTATACAATTGTTCTATAACTTCCATTTTAAATTAGTTATAAATTCATACAACTTAAGGTATACTTTAGATTTCTCAGGAACATAAAGCAAATTAATTTTTAAGAAACAAAGATTCTATGAATTTCCAAGGGGTACCAGACTTTGGGGGTTACACTGGAGCTGTACAGCACAATAAACTTAATAGTTAAAGAAATAATACCTTTGGGATATATATATGTGATGCCTATAATCACACACACGTGGGCCTCTTGGCATCTTTCAAAGCAGGACTACTTTTCTAATAATAGACTCTGATTTTTTTTCTTCTAACAGAAATAATCTTCCCTCCATGTAATAGAATAAAGAACTACTGAATTTTAGATTCCAAATTTCTTTCTTAGTTAACCCTTGAACAATTATATGAAGATTGGTGTAGGAAGGCATTATTTTTGAGTGATACTAAAAGTCCTATCCAGTGTCAGATAGCTACATGGCAAAGTTGTGAACAAACCCAAGTCTTTTAAAACATTCTTCCAAATATACCCTTGCACAGACTAAATCCACCCATTAAAGAAAACTTTGGGCTGGGATCCAATGCCCATTTATAATCTGAAAGAGACCTCTAATGCCAATAAAACTAATACAAATTCAAAGAATTCTGTATTTCTAGACCCAATTCATGCACAAATTTAGAGTTGTAAATTGAAAGACTTTTAAAAAAATACTTCCAATTCTTAAGATCCTGCTCTTCTGTGTGCCCACCAACTTAGGTACCTACACATACAAAAAATATGCTCAAGATCTTCTGATTGTCCTAATTTGTGGCCCAAATTTCATCTCTAAAGACAAGACAACTTAACACATACAATCAGCAAAAACAAATTAAAAAGGGGAAAGGAAGTACGTGTTAACAGTCCACTAATTCTCCAATAGATATTCATCATTTAACAATTTTTAAAATTACCAGTACCCTTCAATGATTAAAAATCCATATGCTTAAAGGTAGAAAACACATTACTTGTATTCTAAAGATCCACTGATAACTTTTGCTCATTTTGATTCCATAAATCAATTTAACTTTGAAGTCTCACTTTCAGAAGGTCCTAATATTCATTGACAAATCATCTGAAGTGTTACACATACTTTTTTGATGGATGCCATCTGTTCTTCTCGCCACTCAGGTTTATTTTTCTTTGCATTCGAAAAGAATTCACTGACTCTTTGTTCTAGCTGATCCATTGCATCTGATATAAAAAATTTCGTATTTAGATCACTGAATTCATAAACAAAATAAGACATATTCCGACTTGAGTAAGAGAAACATCGGACAACATGTACGGTACTATTTCACTGGCCATTCACAATGTACACCTTAATTACTTACTTTGTTGTTTCTGTTACTTCAAAATTTTTTCTAATAATCCAAGTAGAGTCAACAACATAGATAGGATCTGTACCACAGTTTTTGAACAGTACAGCTTTGGGGTCAAAGCTAAAGGTATTAAGTCAGCTAAATGTGACAAAACACAACTGCTTGTTGAAAATACTAGGAAATAGCCTCACATTTCTTTTAGTAAGAAAAAGTGATTTCAAAAGATATTAACTATTGTTTCAGTGTTAAGCACTCCATCATCTTACGTCACAAATTAAAGTAGTAGGTGCAACCCTTTATCCACTTAATGCACTATTTGATTTATTCCATGTGAGATTTTTCTTAAGGATATACTAAGAATAATTATCTCATTGGACATCAGCTGAAAAAAGAGAAACAAAATGGATTTTGTTGTTATGTAAGTTAAAAAACTCTCTACTATAGTCTTCTTTTAAAGCTCTTCAGTGCAAATGAAATAGCCTTACAAGGACTCAGACAGCCTATGGTTAATTTTTTAAAATATTTTTCTTTGTTTAAGCATTTCCTAGGTCTACTTTGTTAATCCATTAATACCTCTTAACTTTAGAAAATTCTACTTAAATTGCAAAAAATTAAAGCTTAAAAAAACTTCAATCTGTATAATCTAAATCCAAATTACAAAAATTTTTCGTGATAAAGTTTAAAATGATATTAATTCTTTAAGTAATGCATACCTTGTTTCTGGTATCACGCATTCTAATTCATCCATAATATTTCAAATCCACATTTGATTCTTTTCCTACAATGAAAACTCCCCAAAAGTGATAATGTACTCAGTTCAATGAGTAAATTAATAATGTCCTAAAATAAACTCAGGTCTACCTGACAACAAAAATCTATGCTCAATCCTGCAGAGAATTAATATATCTCAGGAAATTTTTTCAGAGTTCAACTCCATTAACATGGCTCACAGTTTTTTGGTTTGTTTTTTTTTTTTGCGGTACTGGGGATCGAACTCAGGACCCTGCGCTTGCTAGGCAAGCACTTATTCCACTGAGCTATATCCCAGCCCCCAACTCCATTAACATGGATGGTGTGGTAGCTGGAAAACCACAGAGGAATAGGTATGACCAAAATATATAGGAAATGCTTAAATGAAAAATTACAGTGAAAGACTCTTTGCACTTACTTCCCCTTTAATATCCTCCTCACTTGAACACACACCCTATCGCTCCTGACACTTTCTGAGGCACCTCTGAAAGCCCTCTTTCAGTATCTTTGAGGTGTGATCAAAAATAAGATGAATGCTATTACTGAGTGTCAACAACACAAGGGCAGGCTTGTGAAACACTTCAGTATGTCTTCATCCACCTTACTGACTGGACCTGGCACTGTGACTTGAAGCTCTTCCTCAAGGCCAAAATGACCACAAAAAATCAGTATTTTGGATTGATTCAGGACATCAGTGCAACTACAACTCTGCAACTAAACACACTCATGGAAGAGGACTTATAGAACTGCTTCAGAAAGCAACAATAATGATGCGATAATCATGTTCAAGTTAAGAAAGGGTTATTTTGAGGGTGACTAATGCCAATGTGTGTTTTACTGTAGTACATCTTTAAATTTAAACACTCAGCATATTTTTTTATCACAACCGCTATAGAATTCGGGCTTGCACACTACAACAGGCTGGATGACATGGTGCCCGAAGAACTCGATGTGAAGTTGAGAAAAGTATATTCATGAACCAGACACAGATTTGAGCATGTGGTGGGAGGAATGAAATGGGGAAATTCCTAGCTACATGAAGTGGTTCCTGAGCTATCTACTTTCATTCTCTGCTCTACAAAAAAGCAAGGGTAATTCTGGGAAAAAGTCATTCAATTACTAAGTTATCGGAGAAAGAACACAGCTCACCAAGAGCCAAAATTTGCTAAGAACAGACAAGTTTTCTATAAAATCTTATTTCCCTCACTCATCCTAAGAAAATAATCATGCTGCCGACAACTCAAACTGTCAGTATGCCAAGTTCACCAGGGTCTCTCAATACTCACCTAAAACCTCATCCTTCTGTTTTCTACCCTTAAAGAAATCCAAACAAAATCCAATTTAACCAAAAGTATGAATGCTTAAATCTAAGCTGGCTACATACAGCTCTGGTGAAAATCTCAACATTTAGATTTATTTCCATTAAAACACACACACGGTATCTACATTCCGATGAAGGCAAGGAAACATTTTTGCACAATGCCGAAAGTGAGAAAGGAATACACCCTTTAAAGCCTCCTTCTCTCACAAAAGCCCCAAGAAAGTAGCGTGGGAGGAAACTCAGCAGCACAGCACTGCGCTGCCCATCTCTGGGACAACTCCTCAGGCGACCAGAGAGTCGACGCGCACAGGAACCAGCCAGCGTCGCGGCGTGCAAGCCCGGGACTGCGCGCGCAGCGAACCGGAGCGGACGCGCCAACTTACTCTGCACCTGCAGGTCCATCTCGCGCATCTCCGTGAAGCGGTCCCTCAGATCCATTGGAAGTTGCTCAATCACTGTCAAAGAAAGTGCGTCAGAGGGGTGGTGCCAACGGCAACGTACGCGCTTGCGTCACTGCGTCGTGCGTGAGGGGGGGTGAGCCGGCAGCTCACAACGAGGCTGCCAGTTACCGTGAGAAAGAAATATCCCCCGCCTCCCCCTCCCTCCCGCCATCCTGCCTGCCCGTCCACTCGCGCTCTCGCCCGCCCGCAGGTCCCACAGGCGGCCGCCACCAGTGCCACGCACTCACTTTCCAAATAGTCCTCTAGGTACAACATCGCGGCCCTTAGAGCTGGGGGAACGAAGGGGTCCAGGGGTTTATTTGTGTCACTCGCTGTCGCCGGAGTTTTGTCCCTTCCAATATGGCGCCTCCGCTAGCAGCACCCGCTCGACTCCGGCAAAAAAAAAAAACAAAAAAAAAAATCCACTTTGGCGCCTGACGGCGCTTGCCTCACCGCCGCCCGGAGCTGCTATTGGCTGGCGGGAGCGGTGATGTCACGCTTCCGGCGCTGGTCCCCGCCCCTTAGTGGGAAGTGTAGTTTTGTTCCCCAGCTGAGCAGATAAGAGAGCGGGTGGCTCTGCACGGGAAGACTACAAAAACCAGACGCCATCGCGGGCGTGGCGCAACAGACTCTGAAATACGGTCCCTCTGTTTATTTGTTGATTCTTTGCGTAGGGAAGGACGGGAGTTGTATGCGCCTGCGAGACAAAACTAGGAACAACTTTTCACTAGTTTTTAGCTGGAATTCCACGTCCCCGCGTTTGTGAGTCGTGGGTTTCAAGGAGTACTCGGCAAATAGTAAAGATTCTAAACGCTAGAATAATCGGCAAAGTTCGGGCCATTCGAATTATTCAAAGCAGAACTCTATCGGAATTTACTCTCAGTATTCACTCCTAAAATACTATTGGGACAACTGATTGGGTGTCCTGTAAGACAGTGTCCAGAGACTCTGGAGTGCATTTACCAGATTAACAGAGGCACGAGCAGTCCTCAGCAGACGCTTGTATGATTTTTCTCCATGCATCTTGTCATTGTAATGTAATTACCATAGTACATCCATAAGCGCCCACACCCGCGCGCCCCCCAAACAGTGGCCAATCACTGAAGAGAACCTTAACAACAAGGGCGTTATGCTAGCAGTAACTTTAGATTATGTTGAATAAATAGCCTGTGTTACAGCTCTGTAGTCCTGGACGATGTCGTCTTCTATCTTTTAACTCCCGCAAATGTTTATGAATAATATATTTAATATTTCACTGCTGGTCTTATTTTTCTTAAAAACTCTTGCCCTCAGTAAATATCGGGTATTTTTATTTTCTACTTCAATCTCATCTTTCAGAGAAAGTTGTTCCTTAGAAGATCTGTAAGATATCTTTAAGACTTCCTTATTGTGATGTGTATTTCTTTTAATTTACCTTTTATATGTCACTTCTCAAAAGTTACAAATGCATCGTAGTTTTAGAAGTTCTGTTCTCTTTTAACCCATTTTTGAAATAGCTTGTACAAGGTAAACAGTCTACGTTCTCTTTTTTATTAAGTCCAAGGCTGAAAATTGTGTGCATCTTTGTATATTATTTCTTTAAAAACGGAGACTTTTGCTCATGGTGACCATTTCCTTCTAGATTGTGATTTTCTAGTCAATTCATGTTTCTGGTGTTGTAAATATGAGGATTCTTTGAGGCTGAAGTTAAAATTGAGTTTTCCTACAGAGTATAAGAATTTGCTTCTGCGAGTTGCATGGGGACACCATCCACCCTGGGGCTCGATTAAATCCTTCAGTGTTTTTATTGTATTGTACAGACAAATTGAATTTGAGCCTCTAAATCAAATGTCTTGTTATAGTTTCTCAGGGGAGACTTTTCTTCCAGCTCCAAGGTAGGCTTGTTCCTTACCGACCTTTGTGTGTATGCGATTTATTTCTCTCTCACCTTTGCACAGGGAATATAGCTTCTGAGGATCCCAAATTTTGTCACCTATTACACGGTTCCTTTTATACTGGTTCTTGGCTTTATCTTTTGAGTCTGGCACGCTCCACAGGAGCTCTAAATGTCCAAAATTTGACGATAATCTGAACAAATGTCCACTTAGCTCTTCCATTTCTTGCCCCCTCACACACACCTTTTATATCCGCTCTGAGATTTTCTTCTGGTCCTACTAGGTCACAGATATATTTAATTTTTTTATATTTGAATTTTTTAATCCAGAATTTTTAGTTGCTTTCCCTAGGATGCTCACTCAGTAGCAATCTGGCATGCTATCAAAACAAGAGTCTTTTAGTGTAAACTGAGATTCAGGGAGTATTCCATATAAAGGAAAATAAAATAATATAAACAATTCCTAATTTAATCAGTGTGTATAAACCCCCCAGAGAAACCAAAAATAAGACATACTATATTTTCATTAATGAACATAACTCTTATTGTTCAGATATCTATCAGCTTCAGCGAATTCTACTTGCACATGTATGTGAAACTTCTTACATCTTTAGGCTGTATAGCCAATGCCCTTTGGGATGATTGTCTGCTAACAACCAACACTTGTTTCTAAACAGTGCCTCTCGTATTCATGGAAGGCTAAGCTATCTCTGTATTATATTCCTATCATCTGCGATCACAGCTTATTGATTAATCAGAGATAGACCAAAGGTAGGCCTATCACATGTACTTTCTCTGGATTTGAAATTGAGAATGAAAAGACACAAAAAGTGATAGCATTGTGGCAGAGAGGCATTAATTGCAGCACAATAAATATGTCGTCCTCAGGCTTCTGCTGCTCAAAGCTCCTACAGCACCTATCTTGTGATTTTAAGAAGCTAAAGCTTAACCATCTGGAAATAAGCCAGTAATCATAAAGGTCTACTCCTTCTGCGAAATTGTCTGGGAAAACAAGAAAGAGGTTGCTATTCATCTGCTAGAGACCATGGGCATGGATCAGTCAAGAGGAATTCAGTCCTAAAATCTGCACCACATTTGGGCATGAAATCCATATTCAGACTTCTGACAGAGTTTCAAGACAGTAAAAATTGACCTGGCTTGGTGGATTAGCTTTGTATCACTACAGTTAATTGCCCAAAGTAACTAACTTTACAAAGAGTAAAGCTTTATTTAACTCATAGTTTAAAAGGTCAAAGTACAAAATAGGATAGCAGGTGTTTTCCACCTCTGGTCAAACTGGCTGAAAACAATGGCTTAAGCAGGTATTTAAATGAACAGTCATGTCTTGAACTGGAGCAGAGAGAGAAATTAGAAGTTCAGTCTCCTCAGAGGTTGCTCAGCACCTCCAGTGACCTAAGGACCTCCCACTAGGCCCCACATGTTAGATGTCTATAGTACCTGCCAATACCACCACCCTGCAGACCAGTTCTTTATTATAATAAATCCCATGGCAAACCCTCAGATGGCACCCAAAGCATAGCATCTAACGAAACAAGAACACCAACAGGGAGGCAAATACAGTATTACAAGACCCGCTAAGGTTGCTCCTCATCCAGTGATACACAGAGGGCAAATTATGTGGTACTGATACAGGAAAATAAATCTCCCAACCTGGATGATATCGGACGCGTTCATGTTCTCTAAAACTGAAGAATGAATTTTAGGAACAACGGAGGTTAAGAGCAGAATATATTTATTGAGAGAAAGAAAGCTTCTGTCCAAGAGAGGGACAGAAGGGGGGCCCGAGTGGGTTACCCCCCCCCCACTCTGTCTTTTCCAGGGACTTTATAGGGAAAAACCATGAGGTGAGGCGACTCCAAGGTAGGGGAAATGGACAACACTATGGTCCACCAATAAGATTACAGGCATAATTGTCCAGGTAAGACTGAGTGGACTGGGATCAAATGGGGAAGCGAGTCACGAGTCACGTAGCAAACAGGCATGAATACAGATCAGGGGCTTTTCCTGTGGGGGTCGGGCTAGTGACTCTTCCCAGCTTTTTAGAAGGTGGTTGTTACTTATTTAGAATATCAATCCCTGATGTTTTACACCTAGGGAGATAAGTGGGTGCATTTGTTTAGCACCTTTTGTCTTGAGGTCTGGCCCACAGGTCTGCTGGCTCCTTCAGGTCTGCTGGCTCCCTCGAGGGCCCAGCCCTGTCTGACTGCCTATATATAATATTTCTATCTAACTCAGCTGTCTATAACAGTACCAGAGCTTACAATCCAAACGTTACAAACATGGTGCGGAGAAGGATATTCTTTCGTTACTCTTTCAATGCACTGCCTCAGGCCTAACCTAGCCTTAATTGTTGGGTTCTGGAGGAAGTCTAGCAGAAGCTTTGTTAAGCACCCGCTTTGTGGACACTAAATGCTTTGCGGTGATAATGCGGAAAGGAATGGTGACATGATGGCTATCTAGTCAAGTCTCAGGCCTATGGTAACTGAGTTGTACTGTCCCTCCTAAAACGGTTGATATCCATCCATTAGCCCAGTTACCTCTTTTGTTTTTTCTCAATAAAAAGTTATTGAAAATGCTATTTGAGGCCGCAGTCTGGGAGGCTGTGAGCTCCCTGATCCCAGAATTTTGTCTTTCTTGTATTTCTTTTTCCTCTTTCTTTTCTGTTCATCCACGGGTACCTCGTTCTCGGGACCTGTTCACCCTGGACAGAAATGGATATAAGACCTACAACATGGACAAAATGACTCTTCACAGACTGTCAGCAGATCCAATAAACAAGGAGTTTCTTAAGTTATAAGTCAGTCATAACGATACAGGAAAATAAATCTCCCAACCTGAATGATATCAGACGAGTTTGTGTTCTCTAAAACCGAAGAATGAATTTTAGGAACAACAGAGGTTAAGAGCAGGATATACTTATTGATAGAAAGAAAGCTTCTGTCCAAGAGAGGGACAGAAGGGGGGCCCGAGTGGGTTACCCCCTAACTGTCTTTTTTAGGGAGTTTTATAGAGAAAAACCATGAGGTGAGGCGGGTCCAAGGTAGGGGAGATGGACAAAACTATGGTCTGCCAATAAAACTGCAAGGATAAATATTCAGGTAAGACGGAGTGGACTGGGATCCAATAGGGAAGCGAGTCACACGTGAATACAGATCAGGGGCTTTTCCTGTGGGGGTCGGGCTAGTGACTCTTCCTGGCTTTTTAGAAAGTGATTGTTACTTATTTAGAATATCAATCCCTGACATTTACACCTAGGGAGGTAAGTGGGTGCATTTGTTTAGCCCCTTTTGTCTTAAGGTCTGGCCCACAGGTATCTTTTATGTTGGCTCCTTTGAGGGCCTGGCCCTGTCTGACTGCCTATAATATTTCTATCTAACTCAGCTGCCTATAACAATAATTAATGAAATTAAATCAGAAAGAAAACTCAGCAAGAAAAAATAGGAAATCAGAAAGATGCAAAAAATGAGAATCAATTAGGAAAGAGGGAAGAGAAAAAAAGAGAATGGAGATGCGAAAAGTATCTAGTCTATGACGACATGTTAATGAATAAACACAACTGTGATAATGGGTGAGAAAGGCTGCCTCTGGGAAAAGTGGAATAGCTGAGTATACTTGGAACCCTTTGCTGACAGAGACTGTTTCTTATGCATTGCTCTTCTGCTGTCTTATGGAAGCCACTCGAGTTATATTTGTCTCATGAAGGAGTTTTATATGGGCTTTTGAATCCTACCTGAATTTGAATTCTGTCTCTATTTATTTATAAATAAGCCAAGTTGCCCATGGTCCCTGAGATTGTTATCATTCACAAAATGAGAATAACAAGGAGTTCTTACTTGGACCATGGGATTGTGGCAAGGCTCAAAGGAGATAATGTTTAAGAGTGCCTACCACAGCTCAGTACATAAATGAAATCATGAAAAAGTACTTGTAGATTTGATAGTACCAGTAGGTAAACAGTCTAGTAAGGGACATACTAATGGCACTGCAATGGAAGCTGTCAACCCAGAGTAGGGAAATAAGGGTATGTATTGTCTGTACAGGATTTAGAAACAATAATAAAGTTGAATTTTATAGTTGCTTTTTATTGCCACTATGTATCAGAAATTCTAAATAGTATCAGATATTAGCAACTGTGAGACTACTTGTTCCCAGGAAGTATTGGACTGGAAATAAAAAGTGTAAAGTATATTGATGAGAAAGTATAAAGATAGATGATAAACACTATAAAGATGACAATGATAAACACAGACATGAGTTATTTCAGTTATATCTTTCTATATGATCATTTGGAGTTTTTTAATTAATATTTTAAATTTAAAACTGAAACAGCTGCTAAATGTAATATTTTATCATATGCAAATTTTACTTTATACATGAAACACATTTCTGAATTTGAATAACATCTTGCAAATTGAAATGTATTATTTTAAAATTGTTATTTAAATGCTGTAAGTTGAATGTAGTTATACATTAGTATAACAGAGCAGAGTCTTCCTGCTCAAAAAATGCTTTGGTTTTCACTATGTGAAAGCTAAATACAAGGTTACCTTCTAGAAGTAGAGAGTAATATAGTGGCCACTGTCATGTCTTACATCTAGATGTCCCCCAGAGTCTCATGCGCATATAGGTAGGGCTTTTCAGAGGTGGTTCTTCAGAGGTAGTGTGTGAATATAGGTTATGGGTATGCTAACTGGGCTAGTCTGATGACTGGATGAGCATAGTTCTGTGTGTGGTTTGATGGGTTTACTAAAGTCACAAGACCCATGCTGAGTGTAAGTGGCACCAACCAATAGGCATGTAGTCCTCACTGCTGCTTTTGCTTCCTGCCTGCCATACAGTGGACTGCTTCTCCTTGGCCACGCTGACCTGCCTTAGAATCAGCTGATTATGGACTAAGACCTTGTTATGGTTGATACATTGTGTCAACTTGGGGAGTCTGGAGGTTTAACTGAGTAACTCAGCAGTTGTAAATATTGGGGTAAACAGGATATGCCCTTACCCTTGTGGGATGTTGTTTATGTTAATTTGGGAAGCTTTAAAGGTTAACTGTGTGATTCAGGAGGAAGCCAGGGTGTTTGTTTACTTTGTAAACATCCTGAGCCTGTGGAAGAGGAGGGCATGGAGGTTATGTGAGAGGTACACGCCCCTGGGTGGGGGTAGGTTGTTTACAATGTGGGGGAGAAAAGGAGGCTGCTTGCAGCCATTCCTCCCTTTGGCTGGTTGGTTTTGCTGTGCTCTGCTGCCCTGAACAGTTTGCCCTCTGCCATGTGCCACTCTGCCTCAGAACCAGCCAAGTATGGACTGAAACCTCCACAACTGTAAGCTAAATAAACCTTTCCTTCCTTCATTTTGGGCGTTGGGTATTTTGTCTCAGCAACGAGAAAAAAGTAACCAAGACAGACCTCTACAGACTGAAAGTTAAAATAAACCTTTCCTCTTTTAACTTGCCGTTCTCGGGTATTTTGTCTCAGGAAAAAGAAAGTAACTAAGAGTGTCAGTAAAGACTGGGAGTGGTGGGTGGGATGAGGGATAGATGTAGAGGCTAGATAATGGACACAAGATACAGTTAGAAATAAGTTCTCGTGTCCTGGAATAGTGGAATAATACAGCCTGCAACAGGACATACCTCAAGATATTTAGAAGACAGGACAGCGGATCCCAACACAAAGAAATGCTGGTTATCTTCATTTGATCATTATACACTGTATGATATTGGGGTATCACATTGTGCCCCCAAAATATATGCAAATTATGTATCAATTGAAAATACATATTACTAAAATTGTTAAAATTATTCTAAAAGATTGACCCGCTACTCTTTTAATTATTCATTACATGTATGATTATATCATGAAATTTAGAAAAAATTAAGCTGTCTGAATTCCTTTTCTGTCCATTGTAATTGATTTAATTTCATGATTTTTCTTTTTGTTTTTTGCTGCTAGAGATTGAACCAAGGGCCTCATGCATGCTAAGTATGAGCCTTACCACTGTGATATTATCCCAGCTTCTAATCTCTTGATGATTTTTGAAAATAATTTTCTTGCATAGAGAAGTATATTAAAGAAATGGCTTGCTCCAAGTGTTAGATAATTGAGGTATATTTGTTTCTCATAAGAAGGTATAAATTTATATAAAATCATAATCTTGGCTCCCTCTGCCTCAGAGAGTCCATAAACCCCCCCCCGAAAAACCAATCTACTGCCAGATGGCTTGGTCACAATATAAACTCAACAATGGCAGTCAATGGCCTGAAAGGGGAACTGTTGACCTTCCAAGACCTAAATAATTTTTGTCACTATAATGGCAAATAGATGGAAATCCCTTATGTTCAGGCCTTCTTCACTTTAAGGACATGTCCTTCTCTTATATGGTCGTGTAAGGGGGCCCAAGTATTACTGCACTACTCTGCCTAATTCTCTCTCCTCCACTCCACCAGATACTTTGGACGACCTACCTCCGGTCTTTCTTTCTCCCACCCACATATCCTCAGGCCCAAACTCCTCAGCCTCCCCACCTGGAGGCTCCTGAGAAGGATTTACCTTCTCTCCCTGTCCCATCCACTGCAGCATCCAGTTCTTTCTTTACTTCCTCATCTCCATCTCAAATTCCTCAATCTCTCCAGCCTTAGACACCTATTCCCTCTCACAGCCCCCTTCCTCCTCTTCCTCTGCTCCCTGGTCACCACTTTGTCCTGCTCACCGCACCCAGTCTTGTGTCTCTGTCACAAAAAGGAGCACATGGTACTCAGGTGCCATTTAGCAATCCCTTACCATGCGGTCCTCAGCAACCACTTTGCTGCAGGTCATATGGGGACTGGCAGCCATCTTGCTATGAGGGCACATGAAGATCAGCAGCTATCTTGCCATGGGGTACATGAGGATCAGCAGCCATCTTGCAATCCCTCCTTAAGTAATCAGCAGCAGCCATTTTGTTGCCAGTCACATGAGAACCTGTCACCATCTTGTGATCCCCTACCATGTGATCATCAGCATCTACCTTGTCATGGGTCACATGCTACTCAGTCACCATCTTATGCTTCTCAGTCACAGGATAAGAGAGAGCCCTCTTAAGGTCAGTCCAGTAATAGCCCACAGGTGAGAATGGTGGCCAAGGGGCCATCTACACCTCCCACTCAGCAGTTCTTTCAGACTCAACCTTTATTCCTCCTTTGGGAACTGGTTGGCTTTGTATCCATGTTCCTTTTTCCCTTGCCAACCCGTCCCAAATTAATCACAAGTTAGGTTCCTTCTCCACTGACCCATAAACTTATATTAGAGAGTTTGAATTTATAACTAATTGCTGTGATTTACATTTTAAGGATGTTTATGTGATTAAAATACCACTGTCTCCTCTCAACAAAGAACTCGATTATGGCAGGTGTCTTGAGAGGAAACTGATTTTAGACATTGAGCAAATACTGCTGAAAATGACCCTGGGCCTGTTACAATGCCAGAAAAGGACCCCAACTGGGATTATCAAAATGAAGATGGGTCTGGTGAAGTACATAAAATGATTGAATGTTTAATTGGGGTCCTTAATAAAATAGCCCACAAGCACACTAATACAATAAGCTTTTAGAATAAGTCCAAGAGCTAATGAAAACCCAGCTATGTTTCTGCTAATGTAAACCCAGACTCTCCTGAAGGAACACTTGTTAATTCCTTATTTCCCAGTCTACTCCTGACATTCAGGCAAAATTACAAAAGACTGAGCTTGGCCCTCAAGCCCCACAGGGAGACCTCCTTAACGTGGCCTTTCAGATCTTCAATGATAGAGAACAAAAACAGAAGAAAGAACAAGAGGACAGAAAAAGCTTGCTAGAATAAAACTGATCTTTTAGCAGTGGCTAAAAGCTCCTAAGACAGGTAAACCAAAATAAGGTGGAGCCACCCCTGCTGGAGCTTGCTTCAAGTGCAGCAAAGAAGGACACTGGGCACGAGAGTGCCCCAACCCATGGTCTCCACCAGGGCACTGCCCACTCTGCAACCTCAAAGGCCATTGGAAGTGCAATTGTCCTAGCTGCCAGGGAGCAGGTAAGCCACGCACTAATTCCTTGACATCACGGGAGACCCATCACCACCGGATTCATCATTGGCTGATCTGCTTGGTCTTGCCACTGAAGAGGATTGATGGGGCCCATTAAGGTATACTTCTTGGAGCCCTGAGTTGCACTGGACATCTCAGGTAAGACACACTTTTCTTGTAGACACAGGGACCACATATAGTGTTCTTCTTGAGTTTTCAGGCTGCTGTATTAGATCCACAATTTCCATAATGGGAGTTCATGGTAAACCTACACAGCCCCTACAAACAAGACCTATCCCCTGCAGGTTCCAAACACTTTTTTTTATTCATAGTTTTCTAGTAATTACCGATATATCCCACACCTCTTTGAGGCAGGGATCGCCACCAAAAGCTTACCTTCTCCTTTACCTTGTCCCTCCCCAAGGCTCTCTGTCCTCCAAAACCCATCGCAGCACACTGCCCATTCCCTCCACTTCCTCCTTCCTCTATTGACCCCATAGTCTGGGGCACTTCTAACTCCACTCACGCTACTCATATTTCACCTGTATTTATATACCTCAAAGACCCTTCGGTCTTCCCTTGCATTCCCCAATACTGCAGAGCTCCCAAACATCAGTGGGAACTTGAATCCATAATCAAGCACCTTTTAGACAGTGGTTTTCTCGGAGGTACCCATTCACCCTACAATACTGCCATTTTCCCAGTACTCAAGCCCAATGGTACCCATCACCTAGTATAAGCAAGACCCAACTCTCTCCTCACCTTTGACCACCTCTACCCCTCCCTCCCTCTGCCCCTCGCATGTCCATTTTCATGGCCAGCTCATCACACTTGGTCTTATTCCTCCCATCCCCCATTTGTGACCTTCCTCCATCTTGTTGTTGGCTCCTCCCACCTGCCACCATCTTGTCCTAGCTCTTTCCACCGTCCACCATTGCTAGTCAGCCACCATCTTCTCACCCTCAATTTATGTGTCCTCCTGGAGAACAGGTAGGCTCCAAGGGCATTGTTTGCGTCCGCTTCCCTTCTCCCCATCTAATCTCTCTTGCTTTGTCTCCAACATGCTCTCTTTCCAGTTCTCTTTCTTTTTCTCTTTCCCTCTCCCACTCTCTGTCTCACAGTCCCTGTCTTGCTCTTGTTCTCTCTTTCTCTAGCCCTTTAAATCTAAAAATATAAAAACACTATTAAAAGAAAAATGGTCTAAGCAGATGACAGAGTATGTGACAATGACTAAGCTAAAAGCCACATAAAGGGACACAAAAGTTGCTGGTATTACTAATACATAAGAAAGACGTAAGAAAGCACTGGGACAGGAATATAGCTCAGTGACACAAGTGCCTTCCTGGCAAGCACAAGGTCCTGAGTTCAATTCTTGTTACCAAAAAGAAAAACAAAGTACTAAAAATATATTAGTTATTGATACAAACTTTTAATTTTCCATATTCTTCTTATAAGAGATCTCTGCTAACTTACAAAAATAAAAATAAAAGAGTTCTGACTAGTCTTTGTAATTACAAACTTTAAAAATTATAAAAATTATTATAATTCTATTTGGCCCAAAATATATTTGCATACACTCTGATTTTATAAGCAAATTGTCTTGTTTATGTGTTTTTGTTTGACTCTGTCCAATCTATAAACATCTATTTTATTTAAGCTCAACAAATTTTTCTTTTTGTATTTTTTGATTTTTGAAACAATTGCATGTAATTTAATTTGACTTACAGGTAAATGTTATCTAGGTTAAGGGTATGCTTCCACCAAGGTTGCCAGCTTGTCAAAATGGTGTTAAAATTGGCTTTACGAATGTTATACATATTGTTTATGTATTATGATTTGAGAGTCTCTCATTATTCAAAATTAATGTGTCAAATATTGTGATTGGATGTTCATAGGACATAAAAATTAAGATAATTAAATAAAAATCTCTTATGGTAGGGAGAAACTATTGGCCAGGACTCCAAATGATGAATAACAAAGCAGCTGCCTAGAAACATTTCTCCAGTCCTCGTTCATTAATAGGAAGCCCCACTAAGCCCCATAGCCTCATGGGGGACACCTCAATAAATATTGTTCAAAAATACATTATTGTGATATGTTTACACTGGCTCTTGTCAGAAGGTTAAGTTTTCAAAACTAAGGCCATAAGGTTTTTTTATTAAAAGATGTTATTGGTACAAAACTAGATTTAAAAACAAAATAATAATTCATTATTGTCAATTTCATGGTGTATTAAATATATTCATGGCTTCCAAATGTATGATATTCTAAAACGTAAAACTGGGAGTTTATAAAAGTGATAGACGTTTTCTTTCAGATTCAGACCTCTGTGTTTCTCTTGTGCTCCAGATACTTGTATTAAGAGGTTCGTGTCAGACCAACATGAGCTTATCATTTAAATGTTAACCTTTTAGGGCTGAGGATATAGCTCAGTGGAATAAGCGCTTGCCTAGTAAGTGCAGGGTCCTGAGTTCGATCCCCAGTACCGCAAAAAAATAAATGTTAACCTTTTAACAAAAATTTATATGATATATATGCTAGGTATGTGCCACTACATTTAGAGATGCTTAGATTTTAAACAGCCCAGACAATGTTACAAATTTCCTCAATGACATCCTCTTTAAGGACAAGTTAGATAAAAGCTCCTTATGTATTAGGTAGGGATGATGACTAAAAGGGCTATTCTATTGTGCTACAAAAATATCATCATGCTTGTTACATGTCTTGGTTACTTTTCTCTTGTTGCTGAGACAAAATACCCAACAGCCAAAATGAAGGAAGGAAAGGTTTATTTAGCTTACAGTTTGTGGAGGTTTCAGTCCATATTTGGCTGGTTCTGAGGCAGAGTGGCACATGGCAGAGGGCAAACTATTCAGGGCAGCAGAGCACAGCAAAACCAACCAGCCAAAGGGAGGAATGGGTGCAAACAGCCTCCTTTCCTTTACCTTGTAAACAGCCTGCCCCCACCCAGAGGGCATGTAGCTCTCACAGTTTCCATGCCCTCCTCTTCCACAGGCTCAGGATGTATACAAAGGAAGCACCTTGGCTTCCTGCTGAATCACATAGTTAACCTTTTAAACTTCCCAAATTAACACAATAAACAACATCCCAGAAGGGTAAGGGCATGTCCTTTTCACCCCAAGATCTACAGCTACTGAGTTACTCAGCTAAACCTCCAGACTCCTCAAGTTGACACAATGTATCAACCGTAACATTACGTTACAATACTGGGTATGAATTTGACTTCAAATTTTCTTTGCAAAACTATGTAATGGTTGTCTGATAACATTCCACAGGAATTCAACTACTAGAAATCCATGATTGGTAAGAAGTAACAGTTCTCTGGCTATACTTTATATTTCAAGGTGATTAATACTCAGATAAATTTTTGATAGTTAAGTTCACTGCTCCTATTACAATATAATGTCATTAGTCTTCTCTTCTGGATGTTGAAAAACTGAGGTTTGGAGACCAAATTAGAAAGACAGATTGGCTAAGAGTATAACCAATATTTGATCCTTGGCCTCTGGAGTCAATAAAGACTCAGGACATAAGAGAAACTCTGCTGTAACATCATACAACTAACTCAAGAAGTCCCTGATCTGATCCAGGAGATTATGGGACCACAAAGAAAAATGATTCTATGGTGTACAGTGTGCCTAAGGAGAATCAACAAGAAAAAGTCTCCCAAATTTTCAAAGAAAGCAACTTGGTCAAGCAATGGCCGTGACTCATCCAGACAGCTGACACAGTAGAACTGAGAGGCACTGTACATGGTTCCATAGCACTGGATGCTGTATTACATAATGTTACCTTCACATTTGTTAACACAAAGACAATAAAGGTAAACCCTGAGGAGATTTAACTGACCTTGGTAGATAGCAGGAAGTTAACTTTCATTAATATAGGTCTTACTTTAACTTGCTTGTAAACATCCAACAGAAAAGTATACAAGATGTGTAAAGCAATGCCATAACAATACTAATTTTTCAAAAAAAATTGGTTTATTCTTCCCTAGAGACTACAAAATTCCAAGTAACCATACAGATAAAACCAACAATAAATATGCTAGATTCCTGTTACTGAAAACTACGAGATCTTATCTAAAGAGAGTGTTATATGATATATATCAAAGCCTTAATTAACTATATTCAGCAGGACTTAAATGACACCAGAGCTGATCTCTCTCTCCTAAATAAAAAGTAAAATTAATAAAATAGGCCATCCTTCAAAACCAAATCAACTGCCTAGTGGCAGTTGTGCTTGAAAACCCCAGGCCAGTGGATGTTATAACATCTGGCATATGGCTACACTTCTTTGCCTTGGTCATGGTGGAATGACATATTCGGATTGTGGATTCCCTTCCTACATCCTCTTGTGGGTCCTTTAATCATGATAATGACCTGTTTATTCATAGAATCCTGCCTTTCTAAACGTTTTTTAAGGTTTCTTCAATCTCTGATGCGTGCTTCACTAACAAGGAACTCATAGTCCCGGCTGAGACACCTGGCACCAGCTTCTATATGGGCATGGACCATCATCGTATTTTCCCACCCCCAAAACGATGCCTACATTCAGCAGGAAGCAGTCGCATAGAGTCATCACCCCTTCCTAACAACCAAAAATGGGAATGATAGGTTCATGCCAGGGTATGAATTGCTGAATTGTTATGGTAGTGGTGGTCTAACATGGCTGAGGCCCAAAAGAACAGCTTATCTTCCCAGTGATCACTCCTCCTTTTCTCCTCCCCTCAGTCCTGAACATAACTTCCTCCTGCCCCTTCCCACCTGTGAAAAAACCCCTAATCAGCTCCTGACACATCACTAAGCCCACACCTTACTCTCTGCCCCTGGCCAGAGTCTTTATAAACCCCAGTTCCCTTGTTCAACCCCAGAAGCATTTGGTATTGCATGCTGCCCTCCCCTTTCCGTGTCCAGAGTAAAGGCCTTCTTTCTTTACTTGTGTGAAAGTATGCTTTTTTGCACTCTACCCATAAATACCTTATGAGGCTTTCTACATTGTAGTAAAGGACATAACTGCCCTGCTAGTTTGAGTTTCTTAAAGGCAGAGACCATGTTTTCTCATCGGTTGTTCAAAACATCTGAGGGGTAATATGTCTTGAATAAAGATATGTTGAATTATTGAATTCATGAGCATTAGGCCCAAGTTTATAAGTTTAGAATAGTGAGGGCAACATGAAATTCTCATGGTTGTTAATTATTAAGCTCAGAGAAGAATATGGGATTCCATTAGTCATCCAAGTAACTCAACTAGAGCACTGACACTAAGAATGATTTTCTAACTAGAAAGCTATGAAGAATTCTCAAACACAGGAGCAGGGCAGTTCTTTCATAGTGATTTTTAATTAGCTTGCCTTAAAGGTTAGGCAGAGGGAAAATGAAAGTACTATGCTAATTCCTGATGCTCTGCATTTTTTATTTTAATTTATTTTATTTTAAAGGCAAAAGAATGGAGACATATAAACCAGCATAACACAAAAACAATACAGGAAATACAAAATTATAGAGAAGATAGTAGGGAATTAACACTGGATGCTGTATTACATAATGTTATCTTCACATTAGTTACTCAGTTATACAGATGATGGCTTGTTCGATTAATCAATTTGCTCTACCCTCATCTCCGTTGTTCTACCACCCAATCAGTCGTCTTCCTTCTGATAATAACTGTATTTTTTGGTTTGTTTACTCCCTGAGGCTCTCACATTGGGAAGAGACATGGCTGCTTCAAATTACGCTGTAACACGGCTGTACACAAATTGCTATGGCAGGAGGTGGAAAAGCACGCATCCTCAAAGACAGTAGATAGGCAGAGAACCAGGTTCACTATGGTCAAGCCCCCACTGACAAGCTCTCAAGGCCATCAGGGGCCCGGTTGTGTAGATGGGGCTACCCAGTAAACTGCCAGGCTAAGCCTCGATACAGGGTATCCAGAGGCCCAATCGAGTCCTCAGGGTTACCCCAGCAGACCACTGGGCTCCACCCCTTCAAGATGCTCCTGGGGGCCCAGTCAAGTCCACAGGGTTGCTCCCGCAGAACGCCAGGCTCTGCCCTGGCGAGGCACTCCCAGGGGCCCAGTGGAGTCCACAAGATTGCCCCTGTGGACCACCAGGCTCTGCCCCATCACCGTGCTGCTGAAGGCCAGTCCAGGTCTTCAGGGTTCTCATGTAGGCTCCTTCCTCAGGCTGCTGAACTCCCTGTCAAGGCCCCCGGGGTCCCCTCATAGGCCACTAGTGTCTCCCTGCAGGCCGCCTATGACTCTTTGGAGACTATCCCCACCCAGCTAGAGAACTGAGTCTGCACCCTAGTTCCAGTTCTTTGCTTCCTCTCACCTCTCAATCTCCAGTGTTGCCGCTCCCTGCACCTTGCAGCCGGGCATTGAGCGCACTTATGATGCTGGGCACAAGTGCTGTGAGCTCTCCTCCACCCTTGTTCACTGTGGTACTCCAGGGTGTGTACTAAGTTTAGTTATTAGTTCTAGGAGAGAATTGGAGGGTTTTCTCGGGTCTGCTGTGTAGAGTATGTTGTTGTCTCTCGGACTCCATGACTGCTGCTTTTCATGTAATTTGTTGCTATGGGTTCATACAAGGTTCATATATGCAGGTAGTATGAAGACCCTCTCGTTGCTCATATTAGTAGTTTAGGGTGAGTTCTGAAGCCTGTGAACTCAGCCTGTTGCTGTCAGGAACACATGTTGAGCATGCAGGCTGCCAAGACTCAAGGTACTCAGAGAGGGAGTTCACGGTGTGAGCTGAAGCCTGGTAACTCAGCTCGTGCTTCCAGGTTGGTGCTGGAGTGACAAGGGCATGGGCCCGAGTGGTCCACCTCCATCTGAAGCTCTCTGTTACTGTTGTGCTCCACTTCCCATTTGTTCTTTGGCTGGATCGCTGGGAATTGGTGTGGCCCTGGGGTTGCTGTCCCTGCTCTGTGCTGCTCTCTGCTGGTAGTTGCCCTCACAGTGGAGAGGTAGGAGGTCAAAGCCTTGGGGCAGGTGTACAGCTGGGTGTGATGGGCTGTGTACCGATTGCTTTGACTCTGCTTTGCTTCCAGGTGCTGATTAGAAACGTTGTTGCAGAGTGGGGATTCTGTTTTAGTGGCTGTTTTAACTTTTCATCCTCACACTGGGTTCAACAACACCTCCCGACTGCTGCTGCCTCTTTTCTGGGCTGCACTTTCTCCTGTCTGGTTTTGGACCAGCTCTCGGAACTCCATTGTCCTCTGGCTGAGTCAGGAGGCTCCCATGAGCATGGGCCTCTGAGGCTGAAGCTTCGAGTGCTGCAATGAGGGAATCAGGCCATGGGTGTGTATGGAGGAATGACTCCCTCCTTCTCTGCCTCCTCTTCCTCTAACTGTGCCATGGCCGCCCTCCAAGCTTTTCCTCCAGGAGAGATCTCGTTTGCTTTTTCTGAGGGCTTCAATTCTCATTTCAGATCCTTCTTGGGTCCAGGGTCCCCATTTCTCTCCTTCTTGTCTTTCTTACGTTGCTATATTCCAGTGTCTGGGTGGCAATCCTCCAGGAGGATCTTTCTCTGCTGCTTACCTGGTCACCATCTTCCTGGAAGTCTAAGTATCTATATTTTTTTAAGAGTAGAAACATTTATTGGAAAATAGAAGTGGGGAATAGGAATAATATCTCCTGAGAGACAGGAGGGGTCCTGAATGAGTTGCCAATAAGCCCACTTCTCAAAGGAAGTTTTATAGAGCAACATCATGAAGTAAGCAAAATGTGGGCCAAAATTGTGATCAACTAGTAAGAGTACAGCTATAGTCAATTAGGTAATATCAACCCATGGTTAGCAAGGGCATATAGATGACATCATTAACCTTAGTTGTTTATCTGTAGTGTTAGTGTTAGTGTTAGTGATAGTCTTAGTGTTAATCTTAGTGGGTGGGAAAGGGTGGCCCACCTCTAATGATATAATGGAAATCTCAAAGGGTGGTACCACTAACCTCAAACTTCCGTTTATCCACTAGGGAAGTATGTAAATCTGGCCATTGTGATTTTAATCTTCTTTAGTGCCCCACCGGCCACAGTTTTGATGTGTTCTCATCTTTTGCACTTACTCCCTCAAGAGCCTAGCCCTGTCTGACTGCCTACAGTATTTCTATCTAACTTAGCTGTCTATAATATTATACCCTCTGAAAAGCTACCCCTAAATGTGCTTAGGGGAGAAGGGACATAGTTTCTATCTCACTGCTTCAGATGCTCTATGTTTTTGAAAATCCTTTAAAATTAGAAATCTTAATCTAGAATAACAAATAAGACCTACAAGGAATAGAAGAAACAATATCACTACACTTTATTTCAGTAAAGATTTATTAAAAAACAAATATTATTAATGTAATATTTGACAAGGTGCTAAGTGTTATAATATGAGGAAGGTGTTAAAATTTTGAAGAAGAGACCAGATCCAAAGGAATTTCCATAAATTGTATTATGATGATTCCTTTGATGAATAATGAGCATATTAGTTAAAAGGATAAAATCATAGAGGTAAAGATAAAAATGGAAGTTAAATACCCACATCTTTAAACATATGCAATCAGCAAATGTTTTAATTGCTATCTATAGTCATGTTTTGATTAAAGACAAGGACATTTGAGAAATGCCCTGTAGGTAATTTGCTTAGTGTAAACATGGTAGAGTACACTAATGCAAACCTAGATGGTATAGCTTAGGCTAATTTTTCTATGTATATGACTATATATGTGCATATATATCCTATGTATATGTATAACATATACATACACAGGATACATATATATGCTATGTATAAACTTATTGCTTCTAGACTATAAACTTATACAGTACATTACTGTATTGAATACTCTGGGCAATTTCTATATAATAGCATTGTGTATTCAAATATATATAACAGAAAAGTTATGGTTAAAAATACAAGATGATAAAAATTTTCCAGTTCACTTATAATCTTATGGGTCCACTGATGCAGTCCATTGTTGACTGAAATGTTATGTGGTGTATAACTGTAAGTATATATTAAAATGAAATGATACAGGGATGCTTATTAAGTAACTTACACTAATGCAATCTTATTTGTTAAAATGTTGAAATACTCATACTAGCTGGTAAACAACACCTGTTCTGAGGTGCAAAAGTATTCTCTCCTACTCTGGCTTCCCTGGCCCTTCCTGTGAGAATCTCTGGACTTCCATATACTGTAGCCTCCTGTACCTGGCTTCAGTAAGGCTACCACTGTTAGATAGCCTGCTAGTTATTGTGTATATCACCTCTGGAAACACTGACCTAAAAAATAGGTTACAAAATAATGTGTGAAATATGATAGTACTTTTATAAAAAGCATATATGTATAGATAAGTACATACTTACATATTTATATTTAGGTATGAATTACATTTTACAAGGTAACTGCAATTATTTCCAAAATTATGGTAGAATTATAAGTGATTATGTTTTCCTTACATATTTCTGTATTTTCCAAAGTTTAGAATAATATCATTAACAGAAATGCATTTTATATGCACACACAGAGAAAACAATAAGACTAGCATCCTGTGTGGTGTATTGTGTCTATGGCTGAAAATTCCTGTGTAGCTGAATGTTCTAAAAACTGGGCAAATACTTCTCAGCTATTTTTGTAATAGGCAATTTTATTCTCAAAAGTCTTTCATGCAGGGTTAATATTGCTATCTGTGTCCAGATGGTGTCCAAGTGTCAAAATATCAAGCCAGATCATTAAGCAAATGAAGCATTGAAGATTCTAAGTTCCATTACCAAGTCCCGTTACCAGTCTTGCATCAGACATGTAAAGATTAGGATCTGGGGAAAGCTGATAGACAAATAGGAAATGAGGTCAAGATCATGCAGAGGAAAAAATTACCTGCCAAGTAAAATTTTACCAAGAACTGTATTCAAAATGCTAAGGAGGATCATCTGAGGTAGTAGAAATAACATAATAGGGGCTGGGGATAAAGCTCAGTGGAATAAGCGCCTGCCTAGCAAGCTCAGGGTCCTGAGTTCGATCCCCAGTACCACAAAAAAAAGAAATAACATAATTTACATTTTAAAACTAGTGGTAGAGAGGATGTGTTCATCATATGCACACTATGATGGATGTATGATGATAGAGGTATCATGGTGTCACTCAGGTTACTTTGTCATCTAGCTCAACGTGAATATGTTTTCACAACTGAATGATAAAATAAATATATCATGCACTTGTAGTTTGTAATGGGTTCATATTTAATGTTATTTGATACCTAGATCTTTGATTCATAATGAGACCACATTACAGATATAATCATAACCTGGATACTAGTGGTTCTCAACCAGAAATGACTTTGCCCAACAGTGAACATTTGGCAGTATCTAGGGACATTTTAATTGTCATTACTTGGGGAAGTACCAGGGGGATATCCTATCACACACACACTTGCAACAAAGAAATTTTCAGGTTTAGAATGTTAATAACCTCACTATTATAAAACTGATACAGGCAGATGTTTTGTTGATGGGTACTCAACAGTGTTAAATATCTATCAGTAATATTGTCACATCCTTAACCAAATAGTTTTAATTGGAAAAATCATACAGAAAAGATCAATGACAAACAAGTATTTATATTATAGTATCACTTTTCTTCCATCACTTTTATTTCTCTATTTCTTAAAAGAATAAAAACTATAATTTTGTATTTTTATAAAATTCCACATTCTATGAAAGGGTATATTAAAGATTTTAGAATAGAAGGGACTCAGGTGAAGAAATAATTTTTCCTTTAAATTTAACAATTGTATCAATAATGAGATGATTAATATATCACCTTAGCCCTTAATAACACTTATTTGGGGGCTAGTGAACCCAAGACTCATTCCTATAAGCATATGTTCCTCACAGTTGATTTAATTAACTTTAGTAACTTTTTTTTTTTTTTTTTTTTTTGCGGTACTGGGGATCGAACTCAGGACCCTGTGCTTGCTAGGCAAGCGCTTATTCCACTGAGCTATATCCCCAGCCCTGAACTTTAGTAACTTTAACATGTTCTATGAGCTCAACTTAAAATGTATCCTTCCTCTCTTCTCCAAATTAAATAGTAATCAAAAAACCAAAAAGTCCATTTTTTCTTTTCATTACTATTTATTTTTCTTGGTAGAAAATAATTATTGTGGGACTTGTCCATTGCACACCATGTAAGAAGGAACCCCCTGACATGGGCAGCAAATCACCAACTACCATCCAGCTCTGAATGTGGTTCACCTCAGTATAGGGCTGCAGAGGTGATTACCAAACAACCAAACTGACTGAGACAGAGGCCGTCACCCTGGAGAAGCAGGAAACCCACTCAGAAGAGTTTCTTCCTACTTCAGGGAGAAACGATGAACCAACAGCACTAGCCCCACTGTCTTAGTTACTTTTCTGGTTGCTGAGACAAAATTTCCAACACCCACAAGTTAAGGGAGGGAAGATTTATTTAGATCACAGTTTGAGAGGTTTCAGTCCATACCAGCTGGTTCAAAGCAGAGGGGCAACAGTCCATGGTGATGGAAGACAGCAGAAGTAAGAGGAGAGGGAGCCTCTTTCTCCCTTATATTGTATCCAGCCTACTGGGACTACGGTGGTGCCAATCCATTCAGTGGGCTCATCCAGCAACCACACACCCTTAATCCCACCATCCCATTTAGCCAGTCAGCCACCTCCAACTAACTCTATGACTGCATGAAGCCTTGGGGGTACATGTAGATACAAATCATAATATCCTGCCCATGGATCATGAAAGACTCATGCATATCTCTTTATACAAAAGGCATTTAGTCTATCTCCAAGAGTTGCCAAAGTCCTAACAGTTTCAGCATTGTTGAAAACTCCAAGTCAAAAGTCTCCTCTGAGATTTTAGGCAAACTCTTAGCTGTCAGACCCAGTACAAATGAAAAGAAAGTTAGATACTTCCAACATTCAATGGCACAGGATAGACATTTCCATTCCGAAAGTTACAAACAAGGGGAGCGGAAGGATTGGGACCAAAACAAGTCCAAAAGTTAGCAGGGCAAACAGTAAGTCCTGTAGTCTCATGTGCACCTTCATAAATGATCTGTGGCAAGATGTGAGCTCCCAAGGACTCAGGTGGCTCCACCCCTAAGGAACTTCCAGTGGTTGCAGATCCCATAGCTTCTCATCTTGGGTCCTCTGTGCTCGCCACTTATAGTTATTGGAAAATCCACATTCCTTGCTTCTCTAAACTTCTGGGGTCTCCACTTCACCTTTGGCTTCACACTCATTGCTTCACACACTACACCCTTAGGGGCACACTGGCTGGCCTCCCAAGGCCTTCTTTTGAAATCTGGGTAGAAACCTACCTGACTCCACTACTCTTGCATTCTTCATGCACCTAAAACCAGTGCCACATAGATGATGCCAACGGGTGTGCTGTCAGCTAGATCACTAGCCAGGCTTTCCTCTCCTGGCTGTAGGGGTTGAGAGCCTGGATTGCTGAGCACATTGAATCCAATTATGAGGAGCAAATTCTCTAGGCCACTGCCAATCTGCAACATGATGTGGCTGCCCAAATTCTGGAACATGCTTCTCTTGGGCTCTCTTTTCAAAGCAAAATCCTTCTGTGTACATTGAGGGGGAAGATATCAAGAGCCACACAACCAAAATATCTGAAAGGATAAAAGTGATGGTACCAAAACAGAGCAATAAAATGTTTGGCAGATTCAAAGAAGGTGTAGCTAAGCAGATAATGATCCTAGTGAAAAAAATGATCAGCAAGTCCATAGAGGACACTAATAAAAAATTAAAAAGAGCTAAAGAAAGATATTCAAATCATGAATGCCCAGCATAGAAAAGAATTGAAGTTCATAAAGTGCTCCAAATAGAAATTCGTGTGATTAAAAATTCTACTGAAAGTATGGGCAAGTGACCGATGAGAGAACAGAGTGTCATATCTAGATCACAGGGCTGTGGTTGGTGGTCAGTTAATGACAGAGACCTTAAAAACAACAAGGATGGAATATTATGGCTTGTGTTTAGATGACCCTCCAAAAGCCTCTTGCAGTCGTGGAGGTGGCAGGCTTCTTCAGAGGTGGCTGGATCTATAGTGTGTAGCACTGGAATTGATTCACAGTTCAATACTAGGACCAATGGCACTGAGATTAAGGGTGTGAGTGCCACCCACCCTAAGTAGCCTGGATAAAATATAAACAACAGAAATAGCTGTTGTCATTGTTTGTTTCTTTACTACGTTCTTCCCACCATGAACTGTTTCTCCTCTGTGATAGCACCCTGCCTGGTAGCCTGCCAATTATAGACTGAAATCTGTACAAACTGAGCTAAATAAACCTGTCTTCCTTTCACTTTTGGTGTAAGTATTTTTGTCTAGCCATCAGAAAAATAACTAACACACTTTCCAAACATGAAAAAATAATTTAACATACTGATACCTGATGCATATAGAACCCCAAATAGCCATGATTAGAAAACAACCACACCAAGACACGTCATAGTAAAAACATCAAAAATCCAGCACAAGAACAAAATCTTAAAAGGTGTTAAAGTGATGAATCACTTACAAAGGAAAACTCATCAGAACTAGAGCAGATTTTTTCAACACAAACTTTAAAGGCAAGGACAGCTTGGAGTGATATGCTTCAAATCCTAAAAGAAAACAACTTACAGCAAAGGCTGATCTAGCCTACAAAATTATCGTTCAAAGTTGATGGAGACATGAAATATTTCCACGATGACACACAAAAGAATTCATGGCCACCAAACCAACACTCCAAACATTCTCAAGGATATGCTAGAGAGATGATGATCCTAGCAACTACAATATGTCAATAGAATAGATGCACTGGGCAAGGTAAGCAGAATAAGGAGGGTGGGCAATAAAACAGAAGAATAAGAAAAAGAGCCAGCAGCAGAAAAATAAAATAATGACATGAGTAAGTTAGCACCTATCAGTTATAACCATCAATGTCTCAATTTGCCAATCAAAAGACACTGATTAGAAGAATGGATTTTTTTAAAAAGATGAAATGGTACTGTATACATGAAACATACTCAACCCAAAAAGAAATTCACAGACTAAAAATCAAAAGATTAAAAACAATATTCCAAGTAACGGGAACCCATAAATAAGTAGAAGTAGCAATCCTATTTTCAGATAAACTGGACTTTAAGCCCAAATCGGTAAGAGACAAAGAATAACCCTACATATTGCTTAAGGGAACCATTCAACAGCAAAAGATAACAATTATAAATATACACCCAAACAAGGGTACATCGCACTTCATTAAACAAACACTTCTGGACATAAAAAATCAGATAAGTATTAATACAATTATAGTGGAGAATCTCACCACCCACTTTCACAAATAGATCAACTAAACAGAAAATCAACAAAGAAATGTCAGACTTGAACCAAATCTTTGAACAAATAAAGTTAATATATATACAGAGTGTTCCACACAACAGCAACAGAATACACATTCTTGGCAACATGTAGGACTTTCTACAAGATTGATCACTTATTAGCCAATATAGCATGCTTAAGTATATTCAAAAGAATTAAAATTTTACCATGCACATGAGCAGATCATAGTCCAATGACGCTAGCAATCAATGGCAAAACAAACCACAGAATTTGTGCACATGTAAATTAAGTGAAACATTCTTGAATAATCAATGGGTCACAAAATGAATTAATGAAATAAGGCAGTTCCTAGATTTAGATGACTGTGCCAGGCCAGTACAATATGGCAGTACTTCTGGGACACAATAAAAGCAGTCCAGATCATTAGCAACTACTTCACTAATCTGTTTGCCAATAAATTGGAGAACTCAGAAGAAATGGCAAAATCCTTAGATATATATGAATTACCAAAACTGAAATAAGAAGACTTAAAAATCCAGAATAATTCAACAAGCAATGAAAGTGAAGCACTGATAAGAAAGCAACGAACCAAGCAAAGCCTAAAACGTGATGGATTCACCACCATGTTCAACAAGATCTTCAGGGAAGATCTAATACCAATGCTCCTCAAAATTTAATGAAATTGAAAGGGAAAGAATACTCCTGAAGTCATTCTGGAAGCTAGCATTACACTGATTCCAAAGCCACACAAGATTCCAAACCAAAAAGACAACTAAAGACCAATCTTCAATGAATATAGATGCAAAAATGATCAACAGGATACTGGCAAGCAGAATCCAACAAATCATCAAAAAGATAAAATGAAATATGACCAAGTAGGATTCATCACAGGGTTTCAAGGATGGTTCAACATACACAAATGAATAAATGTAATCCCTTACATGCCTATTTTGTTTTTCTGAGTAACCAATTTGAAGATAACAATATGTAATAAAACAACCATTGTTAATTTCCTATCACCTTTTCTGAAATTCTGTATTGCTTTTATAGTTTTTTTTTTTTTTTTTTTTTTTTTTTTGCGGTACTGGGGATTGAACTCAGGACCCTGCGCTTGCTAGGCAGGCACTTATTCCACTGAGCTATATCCCCAGCCCCTTGCTTTTATAGTTTTTATGTAGTTTTATTTATGTCTGCATGTTTATTAATATAGCTTGGTTCTTTAATTTTTAACATGAAATTTAAAAAATATATGAATAAAGGTAATCCATCACATAAGCACAAGCAAGGACAAAAACTATATGATCATCTCAATAAACACAGAAAATCTTTTGACAAAATCTGACATCCTTTCACAGTGAAAACTAAAGAAAATAGCACAGAAGGTCATCATCTTAGTGTAATAAAAACCATTCATGAGTAATGTGCTGCCAATATAATATTAAATGGGGAAAAACTGGAAAACTTTCCTTTCAAAATCAAGAACAAGAGTGTTATTATAGCACTGCTCTTCAGAATAGTCTTTGAAACATTAGCTAGAAAAATCAGGTAAAATAAAAAAATAAAAGGTATATATATATATATATAAAGACAAAGCCATTATTTGCAGATTACATGATTATCTGCATAGAAAGTCAAGAAAAGTTCCTACAATTAATAACCAAATTCAGCAAGGTAGCAGGATATAAAATAAAACACATAACAATCAATACACTAATAAAGAATTCATTAAGAATGAAGTTATGGAAACAATATCATCCATAGTCGCAGCAAAGAAATTAGATGCTTAGAAATTAACCTTACCACAGAGGAAAAAGAACTCTAGAATGAAAATTATACCATTCTGAAAAAAGAGATTGAAGATGACATAAGAAAATGAAAAGGTATGTTCCTGGGTAGGCCGAACCAATATAATTCCCAATCTGCTATATAGATTTAATGCAACTCCAATCAAATTGTCAACAGCATTCCTCACAGATTCAGAGAATCCAAAAATTCATATGGAACCAATAGCGATGCATAATAGGAAAAGGAATTCTGGATAACAGTAACCAAGCAGGAGGCATCACAATCCCAGATTTGAAGTTACATTATACAGCTACCGTGATAAAAAGAGCATCATCCTGGCACCAAAACAGACATGTAGATCAATGAACTAGAATAGCAGGAGAAACAACCCCACATATACAATTATTTAATCTTTGACAAAGAGGCCAAACCACACTGGAGGAAAGAGAGCCCCTTTATTAAATGGTGGAGGGAAAATTGGATGTCCACATGCAGAAGACAGTCTCGACACATGTATCTAACCACTTTACTAAACTAAAGTTAAAATGGGTCAAAGATCTAAATGATCAAACAAAAACACTTAATCTATGGGAAGATAAAATAGGTAACATTTTTGACATAGGCGTAGGTAAGGACTTTCAGAACAGAACTCCAATGACATGAGAAATAATACCAAGAATGAGCAGATGGGATCACATCAGATTAAAATGCTTCTGTACATCAAAGGAAGTAACTAATAGAGTTAAGAAACAATACATAGAATGAGAAAAACATATTCTAGCTATTCTTCGGAAAGAATGACATCTAGAATATATAAAAAGTAAAAAAATATAGACTACCCCAAATAAAAGACCCAGTCACAAACCAGGCCTCTGAAATGAATAGACACTTTGCAGAAGTACATATGACTAATAAATACATTTAAAAATGTCCAAGATCACTGATCCTTGAAATAATGCAAATTAAAACAACACTGAGATTCAATCTTATTCCAGAAAGTATGGCTATTATTAAAAAAAAGTCACATAATAACAATGCTGTGGTTTATACATTGTGTCAACTTAGTGAGTCTAGAGGTTTGGCTGAGTGACTCAGCAGGAAGCCAGGGTGCTTACTTTGTACACATCCTGAGCCTGTGGAAGAGGAAGGCATGGAGATTGTGTGAGAGCTGCACGCCCCCTGGGTGGGGTTAACCTGTTCACAAGGTAAGGGGAAAAGAGGCTGCTTGCAGCCATTCCTCCCTTTTGCTCTGGTTGTTTTTGCTGTGCTCTGCTGCCATGAACATTTGCCCTCTGCCATGTGCCACTCTGCCTCAGAACCAGCCAAGTATGGACTGAAACCTCCACAAACTGTTAGCTAAATAAACCTTTCCTTCCTTCATTTTGGATGTTGGGTATTTTGTCTCAGCAATGAGAAAAAAGTAACCAAGACAGTTAGTGAGGCTGTAGAGAAAAACCAACCCTTCTATATTATAGGTGGGAATGTATACTAGTAAAACTACTATGTATATCAATATGGACAGTCTTAAAAAAAATGAAAATAGAAATTCCATTTGACCTAGCTATTCCCCTTATAGATATCAACAGTTAGTCATCATATTATAGTAATAAATTCATACCCATGATCATAGCACCACAATTTATAATAGCTAAGTCTGGTTAGTGGGTGAGGCCTGCCCATGCACTCATCCCTGCTTCTTTGGGACAGGGAACGAGCTACGCCTGGGGAAGCAGCTCCTGAACAGCCTGGCTCTGTGGAACTCTCCACTGGTGGGTGAGGCCTGCTGTGTGGGAGCAGCCCCAGGCTCTGTGGTTCTCTAGGTTGGGAGGTGAGGCCTGCTCTTCCCAGACCAGCTACCTGAGGATTCTGGAGCAATGGCCCCCATCTGGCCACCACTGGATCCACAGCTGAAACCCACATGCTTTCCATCCATGGCCTAGAGACCCTGGTACCAAAGGTCATCAATCCCGCACCATCACAGTTGTGGTCTGAGCCATGCACCCAGCAATTGCCTGGGGATCTTGGGCTCAGTGGTCCACAGCCTCCTACCATCTTGGTATAAGTTTGATATCCAGGTAAACTAGGGTCCCTACAGTCCTTCAGTGAGCTGCCTGGGTAGCTTGTAACTCAGCACTTTTCATCTGACATCCAAAATGACAAGAGGTAGGAGCAAAATGCAGTCTCAGAATTCAACTCCACTCAGAATAACTCTAGGACACACTGACATAGGAGAACTTGGAAGCCACATACCTGAAATCTCTGAATTGATCACATCTGAAGTAAAGAACAACTCCATCAGGCCATAGAAGAGAGCATATCAGAAATAATCTCTCAGGTAAAAAATGAAATAAAAATAATAATGAAAGAAATGCTCTGCACATCTAGAGAAGAAACAGATTTAAAAAATAGATGTACATAAGCAATGGATGGAAACATTACATGAGCAATTTAGGAATGAATTAGAACACAGGAAACAGACTCAAAGAAATTTCCAGGAAATCAAAACTTTCACTGAAAGCTTGCAGAACTGCTTGAATGAAACTGAAGATAGAATTTCAGGTCTCAAAGATAACATGGCAGCTAGAAATCGTGGATGGAAGGATATCTTAAAGTCAACAAGGATCCAGGAAAAATCAATCCAACAGCTGCAAGACAAGGCAAAGAGAAATAATGTCTGAGTAATAGGAGTCAATGGAACAGCAGGAGGCAACACAAATAACATAAAAAGAATATTTTCAGAAATAATAGCAGAAAATTTCCCAAGTATGAGAAAAGATTCTGATGTGCAGTAAAGGAGGCATATAGAACACCAACTAGCCATAACCTAAATAAAACCATACCCAGACATATAATAACCAAGATCTCAGATATCCAACAAAAGCACAGAATATTAAAAGTTGCTAGAGAGCAGAAACAGATCACCTATAAAGGAAAGCCTGTCAGGATCACAGCAGATTTCTCAACACAAACCATGCAATCGAGAAGAGCTTGAAGCAAGGTATTACAGGTTCTGAGGCAAAACAGCTTCCAACTCAGACTGATATATCATGCAAAACTATCCTTCAGATTCAATGGAGAAATAAAATATTTCCATGACAAAGAACAATTGAAGAACTTGATGAGTGCCAAACAAACTTTACAAAAAGTACTAAAAGATATTATAGACAGAGAAAAAAGAGACCACTATCTCAAGAACAACAATAGAAAGGAAATCCTCAAGCAGAGCAAGCAATTAAACAGATAGCAAAAGTAGGAAACCAACAGCAAGTAAATAGTATGACAAGGATAAGCCAGCATATATCAGTTATAACCATTAGTGTAAAAGGCCTCAATTCACCAATCAAAACAGACGGGAAGAGCGGATTAAGAAACAAATATGCTGTATAAAGGAAACACACTTTACTCAAAAGGAAATCCATAGACAATTCTCCATGCAACAGGTTCCCAGAAAAAACCAGAGGTAGCTATTATGTTTGCAGACAATGTAAACTTCAAACCAAAAACAATCAAAAGAGATAAAGAAGGTCACTACATACTAGTTAGGGGAAAACTGCTAGAGGAAGAGATAACAATCCCAAACATGTATGCATCAAATATTGGAGCACCAAACTATATAAGTCAAATTTTAACAGTCGTGAAAAACCAAATAATCAATACCACTATTGTAATAGGGGATATCAACACCTCTTTTATGCAAAGAGACAGGGTAACTAGACAAAAAATCAGCAAAGAGATAGCAGACCTGAACCACATCTGAGAACAAATGGACTTACTATTATTATTTTTTTTTTTTTTTGCGGTACTGGGGATCGAACTCAGGACCCTGCGCTTGCTAGGCAGGCGCTTATTCCACTGAGCTATATCCCCAGCCCCAAATGGACTTAGATATGTACAGAGTGTGCCATCTCACAACATCAGAATACACATTTTTCTCAGCTGCATGTGGGACTTTCTCTAAAATAGACCACATTCTAGCCCATAGAGCATATCTACCTAAATGTAAAAGAATTGAAATTATCCCATGCATATTGTCTGACCACAGTGCAATGAAATTTGAAATTAATGACAAAAGGAACTCCAAAAACTCCATAAATACTTGGAAATTAGACAGCAACCTCCTGAACAACCAATGGGTCACAGAAGAAATTAAAAAATACCTACAAAGAAATGAAAATGTAGATACAACCTACTGGAATCTGTGGGATGCAATGACAGCAGTCCTCAGAGGGAAATGAGCGGTGAACTCACACATAAGGAAAACAGAAAGAACAAATAAGTAGCCCAATGCTGCACCTCAAACTTTTAGAAAAAGTACAAAAAGTCCAGCCCAAAGCCCAAAGAAGGGAGGAGATTGTAAAGATCGGGGCAGAAATTAATGCAATTGAGACGAAGAAAACCCTACAAAAAATAAATGAATCAAAGACCTGGTTTTTTGGAAGAATAAATAAAATTGATAAACCCCTAGCCAACCTTACAAAAAAAAAATAAAGGAAAGAACTCATAGGCCTGCAATAAAGATTTTGCTTTAAATGTCAAAGAGGCTTTCTCTCATTCAAACTGACCTTACAGTTTCACTACCACATTTTGCAGCAGCAGCAATGAACTCAGCTGATGAGGAAAAGTCAGTTTGTGAATGCATTTTTAAACCATTTTTTAATTTAAAAAGGGGCAGTGTGCTTTCCTTAGTAGAATAAAGTCAATTTTGATTGATCTTGCTTGCTATCATGTACTGCCAACATGAGTATCTATGGACTGACTAAATATCTTACTATAGTTATTTCATTTGATTCAGGAATTCATTTCACAGTAAAATAAGTCAAGCAATGAGGCAATTTATAGAATTCACCAGTTTTACTCTATGGCAAACATACAGAATCTATCCTATGGATTGATAAAATGGTAATTTAAAGAATTAACTCATTTAGGAGATACTTGAAAAGGTTGTTATCCTGGATTACACAGTGCACTATATTTTCTAGACTAGGAACAAATAGCACATGTGCACATACCCAGTGCATAAAGTATATGAGTCCATAAAAATAAGGTTCCAAGTGAGACAGATCCATTTCCAATCCACTTGGCCTCCAGCCCTGTAAGCCTACTGGCTCAAATATACCAATTTCTAATTATTTGAATCGTCCTCCTTTTAGATAGAGGGAGAACGTTTTTCTCTACATGAAGAATAATAGCACTATGCTGCCTTCTATCAACCTGTTTTTATTGATGCAGTGTTTGAAAGTTTAAGTTTGGAAAAAGTACCTGCTAATGTTGAGTAGATAATACTGTAGACTCTGGTGGATTTTTATCACAGTTTGGGCCATCGCTAAATATAACATCTGTGGAGCATCTTTGACATGATGGAAATAAAAGCCAAATGGTTGCTCTCCCAAATTTCCTTACACAATACCTTAGTCCATGCAGGCAGCTCTAAAGAAAACACTTTAGACTGAGTAATTTATAAGACATAGAAAATTCCTGCTCACCATTCTGGAGGCCAGGAAATCCAAGATTAAGGTCGCAGCAGATTAGGTGCCTGGTGAGAGCTCACAATTTGCTTCATAGATGGCACTTTGCTGCTGCATTCACACATGGCTGAAAAGTAAAGAAGCCACCTTGGTCCTTGTATAAAGGCACTGATTACATTCCAGAATACATGATGCTCATGACCTCGAAAAGCCCCGCTTCTCTCCGCTATGACGTTAGGAATTAGGTTTCAACAGAAGAATGTGGGGTGGCCACATTCAGATCATGGCACAGCATCTGGCAAGACTTAGCTCTGCTATGCAGATAAGCCTGTAGAAGACCGAGTCAGAAAGTACTGATGGTGGCACTATGAAGCACTTGTTCTAAGACTGGCAGTGTCCGTGTCCAGCGTATACCTGATGGCATAAGCTACAGTTTTCACACACAGCCATGGATGGTATGCTCCTCTGGGTGATGTGACATCTGTATTGTCACTGGTTGTGTAGTTCTACATCTAGTTTGTGGGTCTCTGGAGAAGTGGTGAGTTTCTTGATACCCTCTGAGAAATTCATTAACTGCCTGAATTTTTCACACATGGAATCAATCTCTTGGTTTCAACCACAGCACATTACTAAAATAATTCTCTTGTTCCACATTACTTGATGATTGTTCATTTTAAAATTCTTGAGTTCAATTTACATACATGTATATAATGTATTTACATACATGTATATGGCTCAAACTGTCTTTAAGCATTGTTTTACTTTTTCATTGTTTTTATTGCATGTGCCAAATAGTCTAAAATTTTTATTCTGATATTGTTTCGCTCCAAAGTTTCTTACTAGAATTTCAACCTAGGCCATTGTTTACAACCTTTCCCATTTTTATTGACTTCTAATTTTATTCCCTTGTGATTAGAAAATATGGTCTGTTTGTTTTTATATTTTAGAGCTCATTGAGTTATTGTAGTTAAACATGGTGAATTTCAATAAATACTTAAAGGAAGTTCACAGACTATTGAATTCAACGTCTACTAAGAAGTTTTACCATATTACTATTTTGGGCCTTTCTATCTTATTTTTTATCTCCTTATCATGTACTGAGGTAGATATTGTTATTTTTCTGTGTCTCCTTGTATTTCATGCAACATGTATGTTTGAATTCTGAAGCTATTTGGTTCATAAAGGTACTTTAGAAGCATTTATTGTAGGCACATCCTTTATCATTTTCAAACTCTTAAGAATGTACCATGTATGTGGACTTACCATTTAGGAAGTACACTTCGCTTTTCTTGTGCGGCCACCCCTTCCTAGCCAACATGACAGCCATACACAGCTTGGCTTTATGATTATGCATTAGTCATTCCTCTTTTAAAATTAAGCACTAATGCTATCCACCTCCACTTAATCTCTTATAGATAGCCCTGTAAATAAATAAAATTTGATAATGATAAATATTAAATAAATGGTGCTTTAGCCTAAACATGCCATTCTGAAGGAAAGTTTTACTTTAAATGGTACATTTTCAACTGAAGTAAATTATGAATAGTAACAAATATTTCAAGTTCAGGATCATTAGTTTACTTGATTTATCAACAGGAAAATGGAATTCCCATATGTCTTCAAACTTGACTGTTAGCCCAGATTTAGACAAACACACACCATCTCTTTTACTTAATTTCATTTGCAGCTGAATTAGCCATAATTTCCTTTTTGTTCCCTTATTGTCTCAAATATGTCATGAGTTATTAACATTTACCACCTATTTCTCAAAATTCTTTTGGATTTATTTATATTCTCATTACTTCTGTTGGCACAAAGATCTTACATTCATAAAAAAGGATTATCCCTTAAACAAGTGAAAGTTAAAAAGATCAATTTAGTCACATTTTTTAGTATATGCAGCAAAAAAGTGCAAGTTTTAAAGACTTATCTTTGCAACTGTTCTATATAAATTAAAATGCAATGTAATTTTGAAAGGTTGCTTTTGGGTCACTAAAATTTTGAAGTATGTCTAAAGAGTGAATCCTACACGAAGTGTTTGATGAAATGTGGTTTATTGCTTTTTATGCTCTGGTAAAATGACAGAATTTTTGACTTATTCTTGCAATTTTTTTTTATTGCCATATCTTCATAGTAGACTGTGATATTTTGCTGCTTTGCTTTGTTTTGACTTTGGTGCAAAGTTAGTAGCACATGCTTAGGAGGTGGACACCGTAGGACCAAAAGCTTTCTGCACAGCTGATGGGCTTTACCTTCTCCTTGCTTCAGTTTCTGATTTATAAATGAAGACAATAATAGTTCTGGATTTATAGGTTGTTGTAAAGATTAAGAAAACAGACACAGGCAGTGTTCTTAGAAGAAGGCCTAACTTTTGGAAGCTATAAAATAATGTGGAGCTGTTAAAATCCAGAGCACTAGAGTTAGCCACATCTGTGTACTAAACCCAGTTCTCCTGCACACTGTTACTTTGGCATGGATGAGTACTGTGTTTGCTCTTGTTTTCCATGTGTACATATTCCCCACCTGATAAGGGTCATCCACGCTCATCATGTTTTATGTTGTATGCCTCATAGGAGGAAAGGCCTAGTGAAATGCAGGACATGTGGTAAACACTCCAATGATGGCACCCAGAAATTCCAAACATAATTTTTAAATTCTCTTAAGTGATTTAACAAAACCAAAGAATAAACTTTAATGTTATGGTAAAGAGAGGCAGGAAAATAGCAAAGAGCGTAGTAGCTTTTGGTCAGTAGTACTTTCCAGCGTTATGAAGGAATATGTTACTCACGTGGCAGTCTTTGGGGTGGGAAAAAAATCAACCTGACTTTGGAAAATGCAGCTCTGTTCACTCTTTCTTATATCAATGTCCATGTCATTCTAAACATCTTCATTTATTCTTATAATAGTGCCATACCCATTCTCTTACATAGGCCTGGGTTGTTGCAGAGTTGGCAAAAATCTGAGTAGGCAGGCCTTGTAGCTTTTCACAAACAAGCCTCCCTGAACTCAGTGGTTTAGCTAGGCATGGTTTGTTTGTTTGTTTGTTTTGGTGATACCAGGAGTCGAACTCATGATCTTGCACTTGCCAGACAGGCACTATGCCACTGAGCTCTATCCCCAGCTAGGCACGGTTATACACATCTATAATCCCAGTTGAGGCTGAGCAGGATGATTGCAATTTCAAGGACAATTTACTAAGAACCTCACTCACTCAAAAGAAAGAAGGATGGGGGCGGGAGGAGGAAGATAAGGGAGGGGAGGGAGGAGGAGAGGATGTTGCTCAGTGGCACAGTGCAAGGCCCTGGGTTTGATCCTCCATATCACCACCATCACCTCCAAACAAGTATTTATATCAATGCTGATTCACTGAGAGCTTCCAGTATTCATTGTATTTTGTGAATTGTCTTATTAAGTATCTTTTCATAGCTAAGTGAGGAGGAGGGTACCATAAAGTAAAATTTTAATGACAAACAGAATGAAGAGTATTTCACAACTCTAGTTGATTTTCTGGGGGTTGAGAAGGTCTGAAACATAAAAATCTTTGAAAATAATTTTAAAATTTAAAATGCAAAGAGAAATGACTTTAAAACCTATTTCTATATTAAAAACAGAGCAGAAAGAGAAATAAAAATGTTTAAACAGTTCCTGTTTCACAATAGCTAAAAATAAGTTCGTTGAGAGGAGAAAACCCCATCCAGGACTAGTGGTCAGTACAAATAGGAGCACTATTCTCAGAAATCACATGGAATAAGGTTGCATCTAAAGAGGTCAGAGGAATGGTTTGTATTCAAATTTATGCTTTATAAGTATTGCAAAGGTTTTACAGTTATGTCCAATTCAGAGTGATAGATTTCCTCTATCATTCTGCATGAATAGTTTTCCTCTGCATGAATGGGGGCCCTTGGTCTCTCAGCTGCACTGTCTCTCCCCTCCAGCACGTTCTATATAAATTCAAGTCCAACACTCAGTGTGGCGTATGTAAGCATGTTTTCTTGACATTCTCACTGGTGATGTGATGCTGACCTGTGCCACAGGGCAGTGTCACCTATGCTTTGCATATTGAGTATTCCTGATTCGGTGTTATTTTTTTCTGCCTCTTTACTACCTTCACAATGACTGCAATATGCATTATAAATTACTTATTGTTTCACACTGAATTAAAACTTATGATTAATAATTAATTTCAAGTTTAATTGCCTTACATTAGTTCACTAAAATGCTTTTTCTAGTCAATTGATTTTTGTAAAATTCCTTCTCTTATTAATTAAATTGTATAGGGAAGTAAGAGAAAGTTTATTAACTACATTGAAATATATATTGACTACTTAACCATAACTAGTTAACCAGACCGTATACTGGAACTTTTTGTTTTCCCAAGCTATACTTCTGCACTGTTTTTTTCCAAATTAACATTTATTAAAATTATAAAGTATAGATATCAAACTCAGCTTTATGCTAGTGAGCAAACAAGTTGTGCATGGAAATTCTTGCTTGCTTTTGTTAAAAGTAAGGTTTTGGAAGTCTTACACTTTCAAATGTGAGTTTTCACTGATAAGCAATCTTGCTGACAGTGGAGAGGTTAATAGCCTACAGCTCCATAAGTCATGGTACTTATACAAGAACGTGGTTAAATAGTAGTTCTGACCAAACACCTGATTTGATCATAAAGTGTCTTGATTAATGATATAGATTTTCCTAAGCAGAGGTCTCTGTTTATACAAAGAGTGTGGTAATGCCCTCTATCTTCAGAACAAAACATCATTTTTTTAATTCTCTAAAAAAACAATAAAACACATTGTATAAATGAACTATATTAGTTTGACACTTCTCACTTCAGAGATGGTCTCTACAAACCACATTTAGTGACTCCAGAGCAGATACAAAAAAATAAGAAAATTATAGAAGCCATGAATGCTTTGTATAGGAAAGAAATGAAATCCATAAGGAAGATTCAAGCAGATATCCAGGAGAATAAAAATTTCATTGAAAATGTCCATAGCAGATTAAGCCAATGTGAGCACAGGATCTCATGTATAGAAGACAGGCTTGCAGTGAGCAATCACAGAAAGAAAAAATTCTTACAAATAGCAAGGGACCATGAATAATCAGTTGAGCAGCTGATAGATAAAGCAAAGAATAATTTAAGATTGATTGGAGTCAATGAAATAGCAGAAGATAGCACAAATGATAAAAAAAAAAACCACTCACCCATATCATGGCAGAAAACTTCCCTGGTAGAGAAAAAGAATTTGATGTACAGATAAGTGAGGCATATACAACTCTATTTAGCCATGATCAAAAAAAATCTACAGCCAGGAATTTCATAATCAATATTCCAGAAATCCAACACAAGAAGAGAATTTTAAAAGCTGTTAGAGAAAAGAAACAAATCACTTATAAAGGAAAACCAACAGAATCACAGCTGACTTCTTGGTACAAACTCTAAAGTCAAAGACAGCTTGTAGAGAAGTACTTTAAGTTCTAAAGGAAAATAATCTTCAACCCAGATTGATGTACCCCACAAAACTATCTTTCAAAACTGATGGAGATTAACCACTAAAGAGAATAAAAAACTAAAAACAAAAATGCTACTAGAGATGATGTAAAGTTTCACTAGACAAGATGGTAGGAATTCACCAATGGTTGTTAGATTGCTTATTGTTGTCTTCAAATTAGTTGTTCAGATTACCAGATATAAGCATGCAAATTTGATCAAAAAGAAAAAAAATTAGGCATTTATTGTTCCTTTCAATAAACCATTAGACTTCAGCAGCTATACCTCTATATACATATATTTTTCCCTTCCTTCCTTCCTTCCTTCCTTCCTTCCTTCTTTCTTTTTCTCCTTTCTCTCATCCCAGCTGTTCTTTCCTTCTAGCAACTTCTTTCCTTTTCATAATATCTATTGTACATTTTGGGTTTTATTTACTCTTTCAGGTTCCTACTCAATGGTTTGATCCATCTCGCATTCTTATGTCTGGTAATCTGAGTAACTTCATTTTGAAGATAACAATATGTACTATAACAGGCACTGTTAATTCTTATCATTTTGTTCTGAAATTGTGTATCATTTTTATTGTTTTTGCTTTGTTTTGTTTTTGTCTATGTTATTGGTATTTTGCTATTGTTCTGTTTTTATTTTTCTCTTTAAAATAAAAAAAATGTTGGCGAAATAAGATACTTCCATGACAAAGAACATCTGAGGAAATTTATGACCATCAAACCAGCACTCCAAAATGTTTTGAAGGACATTCTAGAAGGAGATTAGAAGGACTACAACTCCATGAATGCCAACAGAAGGAATCCACCAGGCAAGGTAAATAATTATACAGAGGGAGGGAAAAAATGGGGAGGGGGGAGCCAACAACAGGAAAATAACATGACAAGGATAAGTCAAAACATATTATTTATAATCATCAATGTTAATGATCTCAATTCACCAATCAAAAGATGCAGACTGGTGGAACGGATCAAGAAACAAGATCCAACAATATGCTACCTACAAGATGTACATTTAATGAAGAAAGAAATTCATAGATAAAGCCAAAGGAAGGAAAATAATAGTCCATGAAGCAAGAACCCAGAAAAAAGCATAGATAGAAAAAAAGCATAGATAGCTATGCTATTTGCAGACAAAGTGAATTTCAAGCCAAGACTGATTAAGAGTTAAAGAAAGTCACTACATCCTTGTAAAGGGAACAATCTGAGAAAGAGAAACAATCATAAATATACATGCAACAAATATCAGTGAACCAAACTAAATAAAACAAATATTAATGGACATGAAAAATCAAATAAGCACTAATACAATTGTACTAGGGGATCTCAATACCCCACTGTTAGAAAAAAAAGATGAACTAGAGAAAAAATCAATAATATAATATCAGAACTGAACCAAACTTTAGAACAAATGGACTTAGTAGATGTCTACAGTGTTCCACCCACAACATAAGAATAAATGTTCTTTTCAGTTTCACACAGAGTGTTCTCCAAAATAGACCACATACTAGTTCATAGAACATGCTTAAGTAAGTGTAAAGGAATTGAAATTATCCCATGCATATTAGCAGATGATAGTGCAATGAAGTTGGAAATCAATGGCAAAAGAAACCTTAAGAACTTCATAAACACATGGAAATTAAATAGAATTCTTCTGAACAACGAATGGGTCACAGATGAAATTAAAGAAGAAATTAGTGAGTTTCTACAGTTAAATGATAATGACAAAAGAACATACTGGAACTCATGGGACACAATAAAAGCAGTCCTAAGAAGAAAATTTTAAACTGAGCACGGGTAAATAAACAACTTAATGGTGAACCTGAAACTTCTAGAAAAAGAAGAGCAGACTGAGCCAAAAGCTTATACCAGGGAGGAAACTATAAAGATAAGAGCAGAAGTTAATGCATTGGAGACAATGCAAAGAGTCAATGAATGAACGATTTGGTTCTTTGAAAGATTAAATAAAATCAACAAATTCTTATCCAACCTTATAGAAAGAAAGAAAAGACTCAAATCCATTCAGCCCAGAATGAAAAGAGTGATATCACAATGGACCCTGCAGAAATCCAGAAGATCATATATACTTATTTTGAAAACAAGTATTCTAATAAGATGGAAAAAAAAAGAAATGGACAGATTCCTAGATATATATGAATTACTGAAGATGAACCAAGAGGGCATAAAAATGCTAAATAAACCAGTATCAATCAATGCAATTGAAGATGTAATTAAGAACCTAGCAACAGAAAAAAAAAACTCAGGCCCTGAGAGATGAACTAGATGAACTAGATGAACTTGTGCAAACATTATATTGTCTCCCTAGTGTGTGAGAAGCTGAAAGAGTAAATAAGTAAATAAAATGTACAATAGATACTATAAACTGGAAAAAACTGTTCAAAAGGAAAGAGAAACTGGGATGGGGGAAAGGAGAAAAGAAGGAAGGGAAAAGCAAAAAAAAAAATGTATGTATGTATATATATTTAAGATAGTTATTTCTTTCTATAAAAGAAATTAGTAATATAACTACCAGTTCATTGAAAAGAAAAAATTTTGCTAATATTATTTGAACAATTAAATTCCTACATCTTGTACTGAGTAACCAATTTAAAGATAACAATACACAATATATTAACCATTCTTATCTTCCTGTTATATTATTTTGTAGTTGTGTGTGTTTTTTTCTCTTTAGAATAAGATAAAATAAAAATTTTTGCAACAGGCGCTTATGGAACTCGAATATTTCAGCTGTTTACTACTCATTCATTCATTTAGCTAACTTATTTTCTTACCCCAAGTGCATGCGGGGCATTGTTTCAAGCCCTCGCTATGAGCAAGACATAAGTGTTTACCTTCATGTAGCATGTCTTTTAGTGCGGGAGAAAAACAAAAGAAGTTAAAAATGTAATGCACTAAACTGGAACAGGAATGGGTCAGTGAGCAGCATTTGCCACTTTAAACAGTCTGAGAAGACATCACTGAGAATGGGACATTTATATAAAGGTCAGAAAGAGTTAATCATGTTAGTCATTCTTGAGGAGAAAGTGTTCAAGTAGAAGGAGCAGACCATAGAGTCCTGAGTGAGGAGCAGGCCTGAAGTTTTACAGGGACAGCGAGGAGCACCATGGGAATGGGGCAGAGTACAAAAAATACGGGAAAAACAGTCAGTGAGAAAAGTCAGTAACCTTCACCATCCACGCTGCATCGTGTGATCTTGTGCTACCTCAATAGGCTTATTATAGAACTATTACCTAGCGAGGTTTCAGCTCTCACTCTTGGGGCAGCAGATGGAGGATTATCAAGGAAACTCTCTCTTCCATTCCAGAGCACTTCCTCTTCATGTCTTTATAATAAAGGCCTTTATGTCTTAATAATAAACACAATGACTGTACCCTTAAAAGTAGCCCTGTTTTAAATACTCTTTGTCTTTTAGAGAATCAACCTCCCCTTTTTTCTTTAGAAGAAATCAACATGTATAACAGTCCAAATTTCATAATCTTGTATGTAAGGTAAGATTCTTACATTTTACTTTCTTCAGATAAATGTTCTGTGACTACCAAAAGTACAGTATCAGCATGCACTTTAATAACTCTCAGTTTACTGACTTATGAGACAGCACCACATGCCATGATGTTTGCTTTGTGACTTAATATACCTAAAGAAGATTTCCTGGCTTTTTTTTTCAAGTAAATCACAAGTGTTCCAAGATCAACTAAGAAAGTAAGGTGTGATCAGAAGTTGCACTGGGTTTGTGCATATCTTTCCTTCTTACATCCTTGTAATGGACAAAGTCCAACTATAAAATTGGAGTTAATCATTTTACTTTCCACGATAACTGGTAAAGATCTGGAAGGATCACTGGATCCTAAGAACAGGAGCAGGATGTTAAACTGAAGACCAAATATGAAAATAAAACCTCATTTCTTCCTTCTAACTTCCTCTGTACTGTCCAGGGTTAGTAAGGCTATTTTCATCCTAGGTGTTTGTTATTCAAAGATTTTACTGTTTACGAAAAGATTATAATTGCCTCTGGGATTCTGATTCTGATTGCCTCTGGGAGATTAGATCATGCCTTCTCTGAGGTCTTTTTAACATCAAATCATTCTATGACTTTCTATGAGCTCAACCAGGCGCCCTACAATTCTAGATGACACTAGCTATGCAGAGTTAGCACCAAACTCCCCTCACTTCAGATGGCAGTTACAATCCTGGGTCCTCAAGCTACCTGTCCTGTCCAATTTGGGCACAAGTTAGGAAGAGGGAGCTTACCCTTCACACCGCACTCAATAATTCACTAGAACAACTCTGAGAGCTCAAAACAGAACTTCACTTATGTTTGCCAGTTTGTTGTAACGGCTGTGGCTCAGGAGCAAGCAGATGAAGAGATTTACCGGCAAGGTATTGAGATTAAGTGTGGTTTAGAACTTCCAAGCCCTATTTGGACACTCCCAGCATCTTGATATGCTCCCCAACTCAGAGAGTCTCCAAACCATATTATTCTATTGTTGTTTTTTTGGTCGAGGTTTTATTTCATAGGTTGATTAATTAAACTCAATTTCCTGTCCCTTTCTATGAGGAAGTTGTGGTGGGGTAGGATGCTAACATTTGTAACACTTTAATCATCTTGTGGGTTTTTCTGGTAATCAGACACTGCCATAAAATGATACAGAAGCTACCTCATTAACATAAAATTACAAATGGCTAAAGGAACTCATTATGAATAACAAAAGTCATTCTTATTGCTCAGGAAATTCCCAGTGTTAGCAACTCTGCTGCCAGCTAAGCAGAAAGATCAAATATATGTTTTAATCTACCACATCCACTCTGACGTTTGTCTTGGTCATTTTCCCATTACTGCATAAAATACCTGACACTCACAAATTAAAGAAGAGGTTCGTTTTAGCTCAAGATTTTAGTCTATGATGAGCTGGCTGCAAGTCAGAGACATGGAAGGGCTCCAGTGGAGGCGGAGGTGCTCATCCCAGGGCAGCTCAGAAGTAGGGAGGAGTAGCCAGGGAAGGAGGGAGATGAGCCTTTCAGTCACACCACCAGTGAGTTGCCTCTAGCAAGGCCCCACCTTCCAGCAGCAAGTCAGCTCTCGTGCCCCTATGACCCAAACTCCTTCCAACCACAAGAAAATTTGGGGGACATCCGGGACTCAACCATATGGGTGGGATGAGTTAGGGCCCTTATCACAGTGTGAGTAACCTTCTCAGCCCCTGCCTGGTGACGTTTTCTCTTGGTGAGTCAGGCGGGAAGAAATGAGGCCTGAGGACCACAACTTTGGTAAGCTGAGCCTAAGACTTTTCATTTTTTCTTACCCTAACTCCTCCTCCGCAGTGAAACATTTCTTTTTTTCTCCCTTTTTCTCACTTCCTCTCTACAAACTTCGGCAGCCTGGAGTTTTGCTGTCTATTTTCTTTTTCAACAGTTAGAGGCTCCTATGTCCTTAGAAAGTGAGTGCTTACATATCAGCACTGAATACAAGGGACACTAGTGCCCTCTAATCGGAAATGGGGAGAGGTAAAGAGGCATCAGCTGTAACATGCAGCAGCCTCCTTAGGTGCAGCCCCACATAGCCCATTCCTGGGTGAGAGAGAACTGAAATTGCTCACCAGTGAGACACATATCAGGACAGACCTACCCTGTGTCTCAAGCAAAGTCTCTCAAACAACTGAGATGGGAAACATAGTCCTGAGACGCTGTGGAGAGGGCCAGCCTTTGATGTGACAGCCAAAGAAGCAAGCATTTAATCACATACATCTTTAGGTCTTAAACCCCTTAAAGAAAAAGAGATCCTCTAAACTGCTCTTTTAACACACACACTCTATCTCTGCCTCTCTCCCAAAAACCATAAACTCAATCTGCCTAATATGGCTTCCCTTTTGTGGGTGGCTGTGAACATTTCCTAAACTGTACATTCAAATAGTCATTTAGGTAATAACTTTTGTTATCCTCAGGTCATGGCAAAGTCTACGGACTCAAGCCAAGAAGAAGCCCCGTGGTTTTCCCTTTTTTTTAACCTCCTCACTCTCTGTTATGGTTGATACATTGTGTCAACTTGGGGAGTCTGGAGGTTTGGCTGAGTGATTCAGCAGGAAGCCAGGGTGCTTACTTTGTATATATCCTGAGCCTGTGGAAGTGGAGGGCAGGGAGGTTATGTGAGAGGTACATGCCCCCTGGGTTGGGGTAGGCTGTTTACAATGTAAGGGAAGAGAAGAGGCTGCTTGCAGCCATTCCTCCCTTTGGGTGGTTGTTTTTGCTGTGCTCTGCTGCCATGAACAGTTTACCCTCTGCCATGTGCCACACTGCCTCTGTGCCAGCCAAGTATGGACTGAAACCTCCACAAACTGTAAGCAAATAAATCTTTCCTTCCTTCAATTTGGGAGTTGGGTATTTTGTCTCAGCAATGAGGGAAAAAGTAACCAAGACAGAATTTGGTACCAAGAGTGGAGTCATTGCTGTGACTATACCCGACCATGTGGTTCAAGAGCCTTTGGAAATGGCTTGTTGGAAGAGTTTGGAAAGATTCAGAGATGTCACCTGAAAGGGATGCGCTGGAACACCTTCGGCTGTTCTGCATGGGAGATTCTGGTGAGAGCTTAGAAGACCAGAAGGCCAATAGAAATCCTGCTGGTAAAGACCAGGTTTGAAAGGTTTCTGTTGGGAAGGACTGCATTGGTTGTTGGACTCCAGATGATGTATGTTACGGCTTGGCAGAAAGTTTGTCTGCATTTTGCTCGTGTCCAGAGACTTTGCCTAAGACTGAGATTAAGGGCGGCAGCGAACTGATTAATCTGGCAAAAGAAATTTCAAGGCAGTTGAATGTTGGGGCAGTGCAATGGCTATTGTTGGGGGTTTTTAGCTAGATTTACATTGACAATAAAGAGCAAAGATCCCAGCAGGATGATTTAAAATGTTGTGAGTTTGGCCAGAAAGGAAGCTCCAGTAAAGCTGTGGATTACAAAGATAAGGTTGAGGAGATCTCTGTTGCTGAGAAGGAACAAGAGAATGGAAAAGATGGCCTGCGGGCATCACAAGCAGCAAGTTTCCACCCTTTGCAGCCTCAAAACTGTACAGGTGAGAGACCTGGCCTTGAGAAGGAAGCTAAAGAGTGTCATGTTCCAGAATGGCTGCAGTGGCTGCACCAGGTTCTAGAATGGAGGCGGCATAGAGAATTTGCTTCTCAGAATTGGATTCAGTGTGCCCAGAGATCCAGGCACTTGACCCCTACAGCCAAGAGAGAGGAAAGTTTGGCTACTGCTCCAGGTGGTAGCAGGCCTTGGCATCATCCACGTGGTCCTGGCTTTAGGTGCAAGGAAAATGCAAGAGTTCTGAGGTTGAAGAGGCTTCCACCCAGATTTCAGAAGGCCTGGGAGGCCAGGCAGTGTGCCCATGAGGGGGCAATATGTGAGGCTGTGAGTGTGAAGAAAAAAGGTGCCCTGGAGACCTCAGAAGTTTAGAAAAGACAGGACCGTGGATCATCTGAGAAAAGCTGCAACTGGGGAGCAAAGCAGGCCTAAGAGAGAAGCTGTGGAGGCTGTAACCCACCAGAAGTGCCATAGGGGTGGACTCACGCAAGCCCTTTGGAGCTTACAATGTGCCACAAGTTGCTTCAGATGCTGGATGTAGAATTACAAGACACACTGTTAGCCCTGCTGGATTTTGGACTTGCTTTGGTCCCAATGCTCTGTATCCCCGTTTGTACCTTTTGGAATGGTAATGTTTATTTTGTGCCTTTAAATGTTGGAAGTGTTTAATTTTCATTTGTATGGGGGCAAAAAGTTATGGTTCTAGTATAAGCATGTCTTTGTAGCTGGAAACTGGTTTAAAGAAATGTGTCTGGTAGCTAAGGGGTGGAATGTTATGGTTGATATATTGTGTCAACTTGGGGAGTCTAGAGGTTTCGCTGAGTGATTCAGCAGGAAGCTAGGGTGCTTACTTTGTACACATCCTGAGCCTGTGGAAGAGGAGGGCATGGAGGTTATGTGAGAGGTTCATGACCCCTGGGTGGGGGTAGGCTGTTTACAATGTAAGGGAAAAGAAGAGGCTGCTTGCAGCCATTCCTCCCTTTCGGTGGTTGTTTTTGCTGTGTTCTGCTGCCCTGAACAGTTTGCCCTCTGCCTTGTGCCACTCTGCCTCAGAACCAGCCAAGTATGGACTGAAACCTCCACAGACTGTAAGCAAATAAATCTTTCCTTCCTTCATTTTGGCTGTTGGGTATTTTGTCTCAGCAATGAGGAAAAAAGTTGGTAACCAAGACACTCCTAAAAAGAAAGCCCAAACCCAGTCCTTCTCATCACTTCTCTCTCAGGCGAGGCTCCCATCTCCCAGGAAACTCAAAACTTTTAACATCCATAATAGTAGTTACCAGGGAGAAGTTGGGCGCTGGAGGGTGAAGAGGGACAGGTAGGAGTAGTAAATCCCACCAAGTCTTCTCAGTGCTCTCAGGGTAATTATTTTGCTGCTTCCTGGGTGGAAAATGAGGCCTCCCCAACGTGTGTGTGTGTGTGTGTGTGTGTGTGTGTGTGTGTGTGTGATTTGCACGCTTTATCTTCCCTAGTTGGTAGGAGGCCCACTTCAGTCCTCCGCAGCTGTCCACGGTGCTCTTCCTGGGTCCCAGGGCTGTCTGCACAGCCCTGCTCATACTTTTTCAGGCGCCTTACAGGGCTGCTTCTCCAATGCTCTCTTGCTCCTTCCCTCTGCGTCATTTAGTTCTGGTGTTCTTACGATAATTTTGGCCTCAAGTTTATCTCCTTATCTAAAATGGTATGTGGCATCTCCAGACTTATTAAAACCTCTGAACGCTCCTTGTACAAGTGACAGGTCCCTAAATATAAAGTTCTTTGGAGTCATTTTTTTTTATTTTTAGTAAAGCCCAGATGTCATATATGACTTTCTTTTCCTGCCTTTCTGATCTGTGGATGAACAGACAATGGGACGGACTGCATGCTTGACCCGAACCTGGGGTTAGGTTGGCTGTGCACACACCTGGCTTTGGCACAGGGCAGGGTGTGAGTGTGGCCCTGGGATGCAGTGGGCTATTCCTACAGCCTGGCCTTGGCAAACTAAATAGAATATGGTCCTTTTCTCCCCTTTTTTGTTTGTCTCCTTCCAAAAGTACACGAGAAGGATCTTCAAGGTGTGCAGTACATCTTAGATGGTTATGGATAACTCTTTGTCTGTCCCCAAAACAACACCTTTAAGCTGTATTTTATGAGCTTCAGAACAAATTAAGATGGAGGATTTTAAATGCTTGACTTTTCTCCAAATGTAAATTAAAGAGTAAAGACAAGGTCTCCATTGATCAGGAGGAGCAATGAGCAAAGATTCCATCCAGCAATCTATCGCTTTTTTCTCTCCCTTTTCTGACTTTTACTGGGTGTAAGTCCATAGTTAACAGGAAAAGATACCTAGGGTGCCTTAGAATATTAAAAATATTATTGTGACATATTAAAAATGGAACACTAATTGATAACCCTTAAGAAACATTCTGATTAGTCTGTAGTTATAAATCAAGAAAATTATCATTTAACATGGTGAATACATCTAAAGACGCAGTTTGATTTAATGTAATTATTTTATATATTTGTTACGGTTGATACATTGTGTCAACTTGAGGAGTCCAGAGATTTGGCTGAGTGACTCTGCAGGAAGCCAAGGTGCTTACTTTGTACACATCCTGAGCCTCTGGAAGAGGAGGGCATGGAGACTGTATGAGAGCTACCCGCCCCCTGGGTGGGGATAGGCTGTTTTGAGCCTCTGGAAGAGGAGGGCATGGAGACTGTATGAGAGCTACCCGCCCCCTGGGTGGGGATAGGCTGTTTACAACGTAAGGGAAGGGGAGAGGCTGCTTGCAGCCATTACTCCCTTTTGCTGGTTGTTTTTGCTGTGCTCTGCTGCCATGAACTATTTGCCCTCTGCCATGTGCCACTCTGCCTCAGAACCAGCCAAGTATGGACTGAAACCTCCACAAACGGTGAGCTAAATAAACCTTTCCTTCATTTTGGCTGTTGGGTATTTTGTCTCCGCAATGAGAGAAAAGTAACTGTTATGGTTGATACATTGTGTCAACTTGGGTAATCTAGAGATTTAGCTGAGTGACTCAAGAGGAAGCTGAGGTGCTTACTTTGTAAACATCCTGAGCCTGTGGAAGAGGAGGGCATGGAGATTGTGTAAGAGGTTCAGGACCCCTGGGTGGGGGTAGGCTGTTTACAATGTAGGGGAGAAAAGGAGGCTGCTTACAGCCATTCCTCCCTTTTGCTCTGGTTGTTTTTGCTGTGCTTTGCTGCCATGAAGTTTGCCCTCTGCTATGTGCCACTGCCTCTGAAGCAGCCAAGTATGGACTGAAACCTCCACAAACTGTAAGGTAAATAAACCTTTCCTTTCTTCATTTTGGGTGTTGGGTATTTTGTCCCAGCAACAAGAGAAAAGTAACTAAGACAGTAACCCAGACAGTATTATAGATTTGATCTATCTGTATAAGAGAGTGCACTTACTAGACACTTGGCATGTGTGAAACAACATTAAATCAGTATGGAGATTCCTCCAAAAATTAAGTCTACAAAGAATATTAGACCCAGCTGTTGTCCTTCTAGTTATACCCCCTGAAAGACATAATATTAAAGCTATATATGCATACATATGTTTATAACAACACAATTCCTTGTAGATAAATATTGGAAGAAGTTCATATGTCCAGCAGCAAATGATTGAATGAAAGAATGAATGAAATAAATGTAGCCGATACCTGTGATATGGGCCAGTACCCTTATAGCCAGTGGACCAGCCTTTTCTGGGATTTCCATGCCCTCAAGCGTAAGTGTTTCCAGTTCCAAGAAAAAATGCACCCATTGTTTTCAGTGCCCACGTTCTTCTATTTCTTTGAGTGTTCAGTAACCTCAGATCTTGTCAGGTGCCAAACGTATGGCCAGGAATCCAGGGACATTCCACGTCTCCCAGAGAGTTTTGTTTTGGTGTGATGTGGTGTGGTTTTGTTTTTGAGACAGGGTCTTGCTATATAGTCCAGGCTGGCCTTGAACTCACTATGTGGCCGAGGCTGACTTTAGACTCACAACAACTGTCCTGCCTCAGCTTCCTGAGTGCTGGGATTACAGATGTATGCTATCATGCCTAGCTCCCAGGGACACTTTTGCATCTGGGAATTTTTCCCCCTTTCCTATGATGGCATCAACTGCCTATGAAAACTTTTGTTGGTAAAAGGGGAAAGGGTGTTTAGGGAGCTGACAGACTCCATCTGGTCTTATCCTGAAAGCGCACTCCACGGATCTACTCTCTCCACCATTTAGACCTTCCCTAGGTCACTCAAGAGTGCCACTTGGATAAATAAGCTCCTTCACCATTTGGGAATATTTGGACCCATAATAGGTCATTTGGAGCACTAACTGCTGGGCCTGGTGGTGCCATTTGGGGTGAGGTAAGCACCTTCACTGTTTGGTCTTAATGAGGGACATTGTACCATACTGACAGATGTGAGAAGAGATTCAGAGGTAGAAAAATTTCCAGATATTTATTGTGTTTGTTTGGTTTGAAGTGCTCATTTATTTTAGTTTGCTTTGGTTTTTTATCTTTCTGTTCTTACAATCATCTGTACTCCAGGATGGGCTTTCAGTAACCTCTAGAAGCTGCACTAGCCAGCACTCTATGAGGTAGCCACCTGATCTGCATATTCCTCACCATGTGGGTGTAAGGCGGAGAAGGTCTCCTCCCGTGGAACCTGATGGATCACTCAGGCTGGCCAGCGAGCTTCTCCTATGGGACAAGCCAGTACCCCTTAATGCAGCATTCGGAGGTTTAAGTCCATCCTCCAGAGCTGCTTGGCCTCATTGTTCCTTTACTTGTATTCAGTACTTTATGTGAACCATTTGGGGTTTTAAGCCGTTCTAACTCTTGTGAGCCACTTGCACTTAAAGTTTCTCACACTGTTTGTATTACAGGGAAGTTTGGATTAAGAAACTGTGCAAGGCTAGAGGCACTGAGATTTGCTTGGAGAATTCTGTGATTTGCTAGAGTATGGAAACAGCTTGTGCTACTTCATAGTTCCCTAGAGAAGTTTTAGTTACCCATGACTTTAAAAGGTGATTTTATTGTGTGTGATAGGCCTGTATAACTGAAAGCACACTCTGATTTCATGCAACTCTTTTTTTGTATTTTAAAGATAAAAGAATATAAACTTGAATAACACAAAAACATAAAGGAAATACACAAATTATGAGGAAGGTAGTAGGGGATTGACAATGAATGCTGTTTTACATAATATCATCTTCATATTTGGTAACTGTGCCATGGTGGCCCTCCAAATTTTGCCTCCAGGAGAGGTCTTGTTTGCTCTTTCTGAGGGCTTCAATTCTCATTTGGGATCCTTCCTGGGTTCAGGGGGCCCACTTCTCACTCTCTTGTCTCTCTCATGTTGCTATATTCCAGTGTCTGGGTGGCGATCCTCTGGGAGAATCTAACTCTATTGCTTACCAGGTCACCATCTTCCCAGAAGTCTCCATGCAACTCTTTAAGTTGATTTTCTGCAGTGACTTTGGGTAGGATACTATCTACAAGGCTGATTTTCTTGTCTCTGCCTGGATTATTGGCAAGTACAACCAAGAGCCATCTGTGCCTACCAAATGCACAGTTACTTGGATAATGTTGTTGAGTTTTCCTATTGGAGTTTCAATTTTCCCTTCATTTGGTTAACAGTCCCTGGTCCATTTTAAATTGGTTGTGTTTCAAAATATTTGTTGAAACTTCTGATTCTTGAAAATTATTGTCTCCTCCTCCTTCCATTTCTTAACAGGTAAAACTGAAAAACTTTGACTAAATAGATAGCTTGCCTTCGTGTTTTTCTTAGTGGAAAATGTTGCCTCTGAACTGATTTCTTTTATTCCATTTTGCAGGTGTTGAGCAATAGAACCCTATAAGATGTGTAAACTTTACACCAGCTATGTTTAAATTTTATCACAATGGAAAAAATGTTTTAAAACTTGAGGTGATAGTTTTTTGAATTAAGACCTATGGGAAGGCAGAGAGGGAAAGCTTCTGTAAATTTAAACTCTGCTTAATTGAATAAGCAATCTCCTTTGAGATGTATATTTCTCTCCTCAGGATACCCAGGAATCCAATAGTTGAATATTGTTTAAAAGGATAGCAAATTAATGTAAAAATAAGAGCACTCAATAATTAAGAAAGCACAAATCCAAAGGCCTTTTTCTTTATGTGACTTAGGGAAATGTTTTCAGAGACGTAACAAAAGTGTTCTCAAAACTATTAATATGCATTTCATTTGTGTTAGCCAAAATCATATTTTAGATGTTTGAATTTCAAAAGAATATTTTCTGTGAAAAAGTTTACAAGAAAGATTGATGAGCATAAAGGACATTTAATTAAAAATTTTGAGTTTATTATGACCTCAAAGACTCTTGGGAACTAATCGATTGAACATTGAGAAAATGTAGCACACATATTAATATAGCACTGGCTGGACATTCTTCCATTTAAAAGTTTAAATTTTTCAGCTTCACAAAAACATGTAGCAATAGTTAGTGTCATGGCTGGTGTTAATGTTAGTAAAAGGTGCCTTAAGAGGCTGTATTTTGCTAGACATTGATTTAAAGTGTTATGGTTTATAGCAAAAATGACTTTTAAATCCTTGAACATCTCAGGATAAAAGAAATGCAAATCATGCTTTTAATGAGGGCTAGATAGGGGCCTATCCCTGTGGGGGTATCTATGCCACGACTTCTTTAGTCTCAGGACTGGCTTATTCCAGAATGTTCTCAGAACTGCCTTCTTGAGCTAGCCTGGTTTACTGAGACCAACATTTCCTACTTGGCTAATGTACTCAGCTGAACTTAAGTTGGACAGCAGACATCATCTCTGGTTTACTACAAAGTAAAATGGGAGCAACTGAAATATTTATTTACACATTATCTAATAAAAGTATATTTGAGAGTTTCCTAAGTCTATGAGAAGGAATAGACAGCTATGTGTTATGTATTAACTCATGTCTAACTGAATTGTCCAGCTGTGCTTCTTAATTTCCTGAGAGGCTTGGACCCATGTGCACATGGGCAATGACTGTTCCAGTCCAGAGCGGTGAAGCCAGGGTGTGCTGGTGTTGGATGAGTGCCCCCCCCCATAGTTAACAGGTCCTTCTAGCTCCTCTGAGCTTTGCCATTTTAAATGCCATGACCAGTGAAAAGTTCCTTTTATAGTCTAGCAAGTTTATTCACTTATGAGCATTGTTTGTCCAGGACAGTTCGATTTTGCTGGCATAAAAATTTGCTTAGAGAAAAATTCCTTGGGGTCAATATAAATATCCCAGTTTAAAAGTCCCAGAAAACACTTCAGTGATTTTTCACTAGCATTCTATTCTAGCACTTGGAGATGTAGTTCTCAGGTCTTAACTACAACTTTTCAGAGGTCATTTTTCCTCAGCAGAAAATTCCTTACATTAACTTGTATTCAATACATCCTTTACATTTTGGGGGCAGTGCAGAGGTAGCTGTTAAAAATTAAATTAAATGGGTATATAAGTAAAGCATTTGCATTATTTATAATTAATTGTAAATACTAAAGACATCAACTAAATATAAATTCGTGTATTCTTTGCTTTTTAAAATTTATGAATGATAATGTATGTGAACTACTAAATGTATTTCAGATTGTTAACATATGTACTGATAGGTTCCTTCCCGGCCCTGAACACGACTTCCTCTTATGTGCGCTGTGAGCGAAGCCTCAGTCAGCTCCTAACATGTCACCGAGCCCGCTCCTAGAGCCCGTCTCTAGCCAGAGTCCTCATAAACCCCTAGCCTCTTTTGTCTGCCCCAAAGGAGCCCTGTGCTGCTCTCTGCTCTCCGGGCCCAGAGTGAAGCCTGCCTGCGCTAAAAACCTAACATGTACATGTGTAACACTAATATAAGATCAAAAGCTATCTGACCCTTTAATAAATTGCAGAATAACTATTCTAGAAGGATAATAACTATCTGAAAATGGAGACTTTTGTCAAAGTCTAACTAAACAAATTAAAAATTAGCTTTAAATAGTAAGTCCCAAAATGATTTAGGGTTGTATTTTTCTTTTTCTTTTTCTTTTTTTTTTTTTTGTGGTACTGGAGATTGAACTCAGGACCTTGTGCTTGCCAGGCAGGCGCTTGTGCCACTGAGCTATACCCCCAGCCCCATTCTTTTAAATATACTAAATATAATAATTTATATAGGCATCACTCAGTTAATAGTCTAATAGCAAATAAGTTTTCAAGAAAAGAAAATCTTTTTCTGTTGAGAATTAATAGCTATAACTTGCCTGGTTCATTAATAGATTTGTTTTATGGCCTAATGCTAATAATTTTAAGAGATGCTAAAAAGGCTTGCTTGCTTCTTTGTAATAGATAAGTTGTTATTATTTTGTTGTCTAGTCTTTGTTTAAGTTACGTCCTAAAATATATTTTTAAAAAATATTCTTTTTACAGAAAAGCCTTACGAGTTTCAAAAATAAAGATTTTGGGCTTTTCCACCTCCAAGTATGTTATGTATTCTTATCCCTATGTACAGTATGTATATCTGTATATGACAAATTTTGGTACAAAAATATGATTAACAACATGATTTTTAAACTACTGATAACCTACACATGGCATAATTTTATAATGAACTCAAAGTATTGTTTTGTTATAAATGAATGATATATGTTAACATTTTTGGGGAGTAACATTTCTAATTAGAGATAGTTTGCTCTAAGACAAATATTTAAGAAAGAACTAAAATATAATGCACAGGGATTATGTCAGAATCTTTATGTTGAAAACAACAAAGCTTAAATATTGAACAGTTCTTGGTAAAATTTACCATAAAACTTTAAAAAGAGAGACATTAGTTTTGCCAGAATAATTTTTTGTGTTCTCTATTGTTTTTATTAGGTTTTAATATTTAAAAAATAAGCATTAGGTATCTGCTTAAAGTTTTGTTTTACAGTTCTGGTTACATAATCTGCTTTTGTATATCACATGCATTATTTTAAAAATGCAGTTGTTCCAGTATTGAAACAGGAGATTAGGGCACAGCCATCTAGCTGGGCAAGTGGGCATGCCCTGTCAATCACAGAGATTCAGGATACACATGCAGAAAAAGCAGCTCCCAAGCCCTGCACCTAGAACCAGCCAAAAAAATTATCTTTAATTCTTCTGAGGTAAAAAAACAAACAGGTTTTTGACAGGATGGCCTAGATCCAACATCAGAATGGTGGATACAACTGTGGCATCATTAACCTCTGGCTACTACGTTCTCTTTTTGCCTGCGGCCTGCTGTCCTTCTGCAGAACATACTTATTTCCTATCTTTAGTCAGTGCAAACCCTCACTCCCATTTGCACTTGTCTTGTCCAGTTCTTTGTTCAGGACAACAAGAACTCAGAAGAATTTTGAGAAGGGGCACATAGCACCCCAGAACCCTAATAACATTTTTGGTGAGCCAGCCAAGAGGTGAGGCCCTTTGGGCCTAGGTTTGCTTCTTTCTCTAAAGTTTATGGACTCAAGCCAAGGAGGAGCACTGTGGATTTTTTCTTTCCTTCTGTCCAGGAAATCCCCAACCCCCTTCCTGTCTCTCCTCTTCCATTCAGGATTTCATCTGTCAGGAAACTGAAATCCTTTAACATTTTTTCTTGACATTAATTATCGGGGAACTAGAGGGTGGGAAAAGTTCATGGAAGCTGGGAACATAAGCCATTCCTGCAGGAAGAGTTCCCTAGTGTGTCCTGTCACTGGGGTGGGTTCCTTTGTGTTTTCCCAGCCAGTTTCAGTCACTCGATGTGAGGCATCAGGGCCACTCACCTCACCAGAGGCATCTGATAGCACAGTCGGATCTCAGAGAGGGTGCTTCAGGGATTCAACAGGTCTGTTTCCTTCTGCAAGGGTTGTCCTCTGAAGGACCCCAGATCTAGTCTTGTCTCTGTCTCTGTCCATAGTTACTACACAGGTAGCTCTTGTCTTTAACAATTTATCTTCTATGGGAATATTTTCTGAGTCTAGTATGAATAAAGAAATAGTGAGAGGTGGGTACAGAATGGCAGCCTAGATTACAATACTATTCTTCACTTAAATTTTTTTTGCAAAAAGCAAGAAAGGTATGAAATTTCTTATGTTTAGGCTTTTAATCTCTGTAAATTCCCAAGAACTGTGATACTTAAAGAGGTCTCCAAGGCAAAGAAAGTTGATACATGCATCTATCTCAGGGAGTTATAAGTCTTTTCTACCTGTTTAATGAAAATAACCCCCCTGGGTTGTCCCCTAGACCTTGTTCTTATAATTCTTATGCCAGTACATCAGTCACAACATCTTGAGTGATTCAGGAACTCCACCAGAGGCTAGCTCAAGAGAGAGACTCAATATTTCGCAGCCCCTTCCTCATGCACCTCAGACAGCTGTTAGCTCTGCAGAATGTACTTGAAGTCTCTTATTCTTTCAATTTACAGTTCATCCTACCCCTAAGAGTGGTCACAAGAATAGAGGGGTCTTCTTGAAAACAGGTTTCTTTTTCAGTTGCAGATACACAGCAATGCAAAAAACTTTTAGACCAATGTCAGAACATCCTGGTAGGCTTGCAGATGGGTTTCAAACTTTTGACTTCATGTGGAAATTTCCAGTTTGCCTTTGTCACTTGCTGTACCTTGAACCACTGCGACCCAATTGCTTGACATGGCATTTTCTATATTCAATAGTTGGTATCTGGAGGATGACAATAGAAGGACTGAGAAAAAGGCAGGCCAAAATTATGATTGTTATAATTGGCAATGCTCTTAAGTACCACCAGGTCCTCCAAGAGGACGCCCAAGGCTAATCAGGAAGAGAGTTCCTGCTTTAAATAAAAAGAAAGTGAACACTGGGCATATGGCTATACCAAGGCACTGCTCAGGTCCTGCTCCATGTCTCAGGTGGCTGATGTGCCTGACTCATGGCAACAAAATGCACAGTCCTCACTCCCAGAAAGGGGCTGGGCAAGCCAAAACCCTCATTTCCCACTCTGCAGAGGACTGAAGTGGCCCAGGGCAATCTACAGTACACCTCTCCACAGATATCTCCATCTGTTGTGAGGAACCCATGGTGACCCAGGATGTTATGGGCAAGCAAATTCAATTCATTAGAGATACAAAAGTGGCTTACCCTGTTTTACACTTCTTTTTTGTGGAAAACCCTCCTCTAGATCTATAGCTATAATTGGGGACCCTGAGTCAGAGCTTCTTTGCACTTGCTCTGACAGGTCAATTCAAAGATCAGATCTTCAACCATGAGTTTTTAATTGTTCCAGAGTCTCCCACTGCCTTATTAGGAAGAGATTTACTAGTAAAATTGGAGGCAGCCTATCTTCCCAGGCGGGTCCCTGTCATTCATTTTAATGGATACCAAAGAGACAGGTCTAAAGTCTCCTGAATAATCAAAAGGCAAATAGAGTGGCAAGAATGGCAGTTTATAGCACTTCAAGACCTTGAGTTTATTCCTGTTTTCTGAGGATCCATTAAAACTAGTCTATAAAATCCCAGAAAGATAAATGGGCCTAACAACAAGGGAAAAATTTAAAAAGGCTTTGGTGATATTTACAAAGTAAGTTGGTATTTACTCAAGGGAGACTGTTCAAAGTTGTAAGAACCATAGGAAATGTTCACTCAAATGTTCACCCAAGACTAGGACTAACAGCAACTACCCAACAGGGTTGCAGAACTGCAAAACTTGCCCACTCTGTGCCCAGAATAAGCTTGGCAAGCCCAAACTATCTCCTTTGTTAAAAGCTATACAGAGGAGAGAGCATACCCCAAAGAGGACTGGCAATTAGACTTCATGCACATGCAACAATATGAGAAATTTAAACAAATAGTGATCCTAACTGATACTCTTATAGGCTGGATTGAGGCTTTCCCTGTCCATTTACAGAGCATGGAGAAAACCAAGGTGCTCCTCAAGAAAATGATGCCCCAGTTTGAACTACCCCAGTACCTTCAGAGTGACAGTAGGCCTTCTTTTAACTCTCAAATAACTCAGGGTGAGAAAACCTTTAAGAATAAAGTACCATTTCTATTCTCCATGGAGACTTTAATCCTCTGGAAAAGTTGATAGACTCTAAAATGAACTCTGGCAAAACTTTGCCAAGAAACTTGTAGGTCTTGGCTCTGACACTGTCAGCAGCCCTCATGGTAATGCAGAGCACCCGCCAAACCAAGATGAGTAGGAATCCATTTGAGATGTTATATGGGAGGCGTTTTCTATCTTTGGATGCGGGCTGGAACCAAGGACTACAAGACTCTCCCAGTATCTATTGACCTGGGACAAGTACAACAGGTGGTCAAACTCTATAGGAACAAAGACTTGCCAGCTCCTAGCCTAGGGAGACCACCTAGACCAATCAAAAGAAAAATGGAAAGTCCCCTTTTCAGTGATCCTTGCCAACCCGCTATAAAGTTCACAGCGACAGATAGATTCAAATGTGTAGGACAGTAAGCTATACTTGAACTATTTGAGGAAAAAGACCACTCAAATGAAGAAAGCTATTTCTCTGAACCCCTGGAAGACCTGAGGCTCCTCTTCAATAAATAAGACTCCACTATTGCTCTGGGTACAAATCTGTCAAGACACTAATGACCTGTAATCCATCACAGATTAAATGGGCACTTGCATTAGTACTGTTTGGAACTAGGTCCATAATATGAATAATCTTCCTAGGAGAATGGCTCTCAGCCTTTTGGTAGTTTATTTAATGTCTTTCCCCAAAAAGCATGGAAATCTCTAATTTTTGGATCTGCCATAGTCCACCTTTTCAAGCAGACTGGGAAATATTCTGACCTACTCCTTCTCACATTTGGTCTCTGTATCCCTAATCTAATAGTAATGTTTATCTATTCAAGGTTTAAGATGGTGATCCAGATATAGTCCATGACTCTTTGGGAAAATTACCAACCTTTCTCCCATTTAACATTCAGCTCAACAAGTCATCATGCACAGGCACTGACTCTTTACTCATGGTCATGGTCTTCTGACAGGTTTCGCAGCACAGCCCGTGAGCCATACATCCCAAGGTAGTGTGAGAGCACATAATCCTCAGTAGGTGTCGCCTACAACTCTTTTCTACAGGAAGTAGCTATATGAAGACAGAAGACACCCTCTCAGCAACCCAAGAAGAATTATGGGGATTTGTGTCTCTCAATGGTACATAAAACAGTTTAGATTATGGCCAGCTGGGTGGGCAAGTGGGCATGATCTGTCAATCACAGAGATCCAAGACACATGTACAGGAGAAAAAACAAATGACTCCCCAGCCTTGCACCTGGGACCAACCAGAAAGTGCTACACTTGTTATGGTTGATACATTTTGTCAACCTGGGGAGTCTAGAGGTTTGGCTGAGTGACTCAGCAGGAAGCCAGGGTGCTTGCTTTGTATATATCCTGAGCCTGTGGAAAAGGAGGGCATGGAGGCTATGTGAGAGCTACACGCCCCCTGGGTGGGGGCAGCCTGTTTACAATGTAAGGGAAGAGAAGAGACTGTTTGCCCCATCCCTCCCTTTTGCTGGTTGTTTTTGCTGTGCTCTGCTGCCATGAACGTTTGCCCTCTGCCATGTGCCACTCTGCCTCAGAACCAGCCAAGTATGGACTGAAACCTCCACAAACTGTGAGCTAAATAAACCTTTCCTTCCTTCATTTTGGCTGTTGGGTATTTTGTCTCAGCAACGAGAGAAAAGTAACCAAGACAACACTCCATTCTTCTGGTATCAAATAAAGCAGGTTTTGATGGAATGGGCTAGGTCAGGCGTCAGAATGGGGAATACAAAAGACAGCTGCCATTAATCTCATTGTTACCGTGCTCTCTTTTTCCCAGTGGCCTCCTCTAGCTCTGCAGAGCATACTTCCTCTTTCACCTTTAATTGGCCTGCACATACTCTGCAGAGCTATGTTACTATTTTGACTCAGACGGCCTTGAATCTATATATCATTTTTGGAAGTATGAACATTTTGACAATGCTGGTTCTGCTTATCCAGGAACAGGTAGAAAATCTAATTTCTGATGTTTTCTTAAATCTCCTTTTCCAGAGTACTATGGTTTCTTTTGTAGAGGTCTTCACTTCCTCGATTAGGCTAATTTCTAGGTACTTAGGTTTTTCTTGATGCTATTGTGAATGGTATTGTTTTCCTAATTTCTTTCTGAGTTATTAGTATCTTTGAATGCTATTGATTTTGGTGCATTGATTTTGACTTCTTGCTTTCCTGTATATATCCCTCCTGTTTTTCTTTTGCCAAGTTGCTCTGGCTACTGTTTTGGGTACTAAGTTGAACAGAAGTGGTGATGGTGGGCAGCTTAGTCATGTTTCTGATTTTAGAGAGAAAGATTTCAGTTTTTTCCCATGTAATATGGTGTTGGCCATTGGTTTGTCATAAATGGCTTCATCAGATTCAGGTAAGGTCCTTCTGCACCTATTTTCTTTCAGGGTTTTTTTTTTTTTATCATGAAGGGGTATTGGAGTTTGTCAAATGCTTTTTCTGCATCTACTAATATGATCATGTAGTTTTTGTTCTTGCTTCTGTTTATATGAAGTATTACATTTATTGATTTGCATATATTAGACCAACTTTGAAATCTTGGGTTGGCACATACTTGTGCATGATATGATTCTTCTGATGCTTTTTTGTATTCTATTTGCCAGTGTCTTATTGAGGATTTTTGCATCTGTGTTCATTAAGGGGACTGGTCTGTAGTTTGTTTAAAGTTTGATTTGGAGATCAGAGCAATTCTAGCTTCTAGAAATTTGTTTGGAAACATTCCTTTTTTTCAATTTCATTGAAGAGTTTGAGAAGTATTGTTGATATAGCATCCTTAAATATTGGATAGAATTCAGCAGGTCCTAGCTATTTTGATGTTAGATATTTTATTATTTCCTCAAATTTTGATTATTCAAAATTTTTATGACTTCTTGGTTTAGTTTTGGTAACTTGTGTGAGTCTTGGAATCTTTCCATTTCCTCAAGATTTTCCAATTTTTTGGCCTAGCTTTTCACACTAATTGCTGTCTTCTGGATTTCAGCAGTGCCTGTTGTGCTTTACCCTTTCCCTGTCAGTTGCCTTGGTGTGAGCCTTTTCTCTCTTTCTCTTGTTAAGTTTGTCTAAGGGTTTACCTATTTTATTTATAATTCTCTTTATATGTGTGTGTGTGGTATCAGGGATTTAAGTCAGGACCTTGTGCTTGCCCAAGCAGGCACTTACTCCACTGAGCTACATGCCCAGGCCCTACCTATTTTATTTATTCTTTCAAAGAGCCATCTCTTTCATCCGTTGATTTTTGTTTTAGTTTTAATTTTATTAATTTCTGCTCTGGTCTTTACAATAGTCCTCCTTAATTTTTGTCTGGGTTTGCATTGCTGTTTTTTTTTCAAGTATCTTGAGCTTTCCATTAGATTATTTATTTCAGCTTGCTCAGGTTTTTCTAATACGAGTCTTTATTAGAAGAAGCGTCTTTCTAAAGACGATTTTCATTGTGTTGCACAGGTCCTGGTGGGTTGTACTGGCATTGTGATTTGCTTCCAGAAGTTCTTTAATGTCTTTCTCGATTTGCTATGTGACTCATTGAGTGTTCAGGAATGTGTTAATTTTCTAGTTGTTTATAAAGTTTGTGTGGCTTTTTCCACAACTGATATCTATATTTATTGTACAATGATCTGATGGTAAACACTGGGCTATTTCAATCTTTTTTGGGTGTGTCCATTTTCAGGACCTCACACTTGCCAGGCAGTCACTGAACCACTGAGCTATATATCCCTGGCTTATCTTGATATTTTAATATTCATTTAAATAGCTTTGTGGACTAGCACATGATCTGTTTTAGAGTAAGTTCCGTGCAGAGAAGAATACATACTCTGTTATAATAGGACAGAACACTCTATAGATATCTATGAAGTCCATATGTTCAAGGGTTTGATTCACTTCTCAATGCTTTATTTATTTATTTATTTTTGTTTAGTTTATTCATACCTTTGTGAAAGTAGGTATTAAGGTCATCCATTATGATTATGGTATTGTGTATTTAAAATTATATTCATCAGAATTTATTTTTTGAAGATAGGTGTTCCACTGTTTGGTGCATATATTTACAAAAGTTATTAATTTTTGTCTGATTATTTCTGTGTAAGTAGTATGTAGTGACCTTCTTTGTACTTTATGGTCTGGTTTAACTGAAGTTTGTTTTTATGATAGTTAAATTGCTACCCATACTTTTTTTTTTGGAGGGTTTCTACGTAGATGAAATATTTTTTTCCATTCTTGGTTTTTTAAATCTTTAAACATCTTTTTGTGTTGGGTGAGTTTCTTGAATGCAACAGATTGTTGGATTCTGTTTTTGGATCCAGTCTGCCAATCTTTGTCTTTTTATTGGGGACCTGAGGCCATTTATATTCAGATACGTTACTGAGAGGTGTTGATTAATGCCTAATATTACACTCTTTATTGATGGTTCTTTTGGGTTTTTTCCTAGTTTTTTGTTGTTTATTCACCTAGCTTGATATATTCATTTCATTTGGATTATTAGCTTTGTTGGCTTTGTTGTTTCTGTCTAGAAAATTCTTGAGTATTTTCTGGAGGGCTGCTTTGGTATTTTTGACTGCTTTTAAAATTCTGAGTTTTTTTGTATATCTAGCATTTTAATTATAATGTGTCTTGGGGAGCTTCTTTATTTCATCATAGTTGCCTTAGTTCTATATGCCTTGTTTACTTGTATATTGAACTCTTTCCTCATATTTAGGAAGTTTTCTGTTAAGTTTTTGTAAATAAAATTAATTAGCCTTAGGTTGGTCTTCTTACTCTCATCTAGTAGCTTTTTGTCTTGGTTACTTTTCTCTCATTGCTGAGACAAAATACCCAACACCCAAAATGAAGGAAGAAAAGGTCTATTTAGCTTACAGTTCATGGAGGTCTCAGTCCATACTTGGCTGGTTCAGAGGGAGAGTGGCACATGGCAGAGGGCAAACTGTTCATGGCAGCAGAGCACAGCAAAAACCACAGAGCAAAAGGGAGGAATGGCTGCAAGCAGCCTCTTTCCTTCCCTTACATTGTAAACAGCCTACCCCCACCCAGGAGGCATGTAGCACTCACAGAATCTCCATGCTCTCCTCTTCCACAGGCTCAGGATGAATACAAATAAGCACCCCAGCTCCCTTCTGAGTAATATAGTTACCCTTTTAAACTTCCCAAATTAACACAATAAACATCTCAGAAGGGTAAGGGCATATCCTTTTTACCCCAATATTTACAACTGCTGAGTTAATTAGCCAAACCTCTAGATTCCCCAAGTTGACACAATGTATCAACCATAACACTTTTGGATGAATTTTTCTTATTCTTATATCTGTTTGAGGCTTCTCTGATAATGAATCATAATTTATCATTTTGTGCTCAATTTCAGAAACCCTATCTTCATACTGCTTATTTCTCCAATCTATGAATTTTATGCAATTTTTATATCTGATATTTCTGTCTGATAGTATTTTGGACTGTACATCTTTCATGTCTTGAACTGTTTTGGTCAGCTCTTCCAAGTTTTTGTTTCTCTCATATCTACAGTGCTCGTTTTGTATAATTCAGTAAACTTTTGTGCCACATTCTCTTTGAGCTCATCAGGTTTCTTTATCCCTTCTTTCGTAAGTTCATAAAGCTGTGCTCCCTGGTGCTTGCTTTTCCCTCTATCAGTGTCACTTAGTTACGCCTTGGCATAGTTATGTTTGGGTCTGTGTTGTGGTTTGTGTCTGCATGTCTCCCCCAAATCCTCATGCAGTCATGGGGCAGGCTTCTGCAGTTTATGATTGATCTGTGGTCCAATGCTGGGATTATGGAGGTGAGTGCTGCACCCTCCCTGGGGAGAGTAGTTTGCATACAATGCAGAGGAGGGAAAGAGCCTTGCTCTCTGGCACTCCTCCAATTTGCTCTTGTTGCTTTTGCTGTCTTCCACCCCATGGAACAGTTGCCCTGTGCTGTGTGCCGCTCTGCCTTGGAGCCAGCCAAGTGTGAACTGAAACCCCCACGAACTGTGAGCTAAATAAACTTTTCCTTCCTTAATAATGGGGCTCAGGTGTGTTGTCTCAGCAATATGAGAAAATAACTAAGACAGGGTGTCCTTGTTACTTTTCTCTTATTGCTGAGACAGATATCTGCTACCCAAAGTTATAAGAGGAAAGGAATGCCACAGTTTTTAGAGGTTTCAGTCCATAGTCTGCTGGTTCTAAGGTGAAGTGGCATGGCAGAGGGGCATGGCAGAGGAGAAATAGTCCATCGCAGCGCAGATAGGAAGCAGCAAGTAGCAAGCAGTGAGTTGGCCTTTCTTCTGCCCCTTTGTATTCCGTCCATGCTATAAGCCTATTGTATGGTGCCAGCCATACCCATGACCCACCAAGGAACCTCTGTTTGTTGCTATCTCTTCATGCTTTTCCTGCTTGTATCCAAGTCTTTATGTGAACAGTCATTCTTGGCTCCATTCTCTCCAGTGTTTGCGTCCATTACTTTTTTTCTTTTATTGGTCTTTTTTGAGACAGCGCCTCACTGTGCAGTTCAGGCTGGTCTTAAGCTCACTTTGTAGCCCAGGCTGGTCTCGAACTCTCAGTGATCCTCCTGCTTCAGCCTCCTGTGTGCTGGGACTACAGGTGTGCACTACCAAGCCTGCTACATCCATTACTTCTACTACAGCAATGTTTTTGTTTTTTGGCTCATTGGTTTGGTTTGTTTGTACTAACTACAACCTCTTTATTTTGCATTCACGTCTTGACAGGAGAGGTTTGTGATCACAATTCCCACCCAGACTACAGCTTCCTTAGTCAGCAGAGTTCTCAGCAGTCATAGTCAGGACTTTGAATCAGATGTTCATCTGTACATGATCCCATACATTTGGCCAGATTTTCAGATGCGCGTGACACAAAACAAAGCAACAATCACGCAAGCAAAACTTGGCTCTGGCTATGGGTTCATTTAATACTTTTGAACATTGCACCGTGGTTATGTTTCCACACTGAACACTTAAACAGCAGCTAAATGAGAAATACGGCTATTGTTAGATGCCTGCCTAGGCAGCACATATGAAATAATGCATGAAATGAAGCAGTAAATCCAGATCATCTAGGCTGGAAGGTGGAGTGGTCTATGATACCGACTTCAGGTTCCTATCAAACTAAAGGTTTAAAAAACAGTGGCGGAGTCCAGTCTGTTTCATATTTGTGAGATCCCGTCTGTCATAAGTACTGTGTCTTACTCATAATATATTTCATCACCATCAGTTGGAGCCATACGTTATCTAAAATGACCGGATAGTATCACCACCACCAAGATCCTGGGCTATAGCCAGTTTTCTGGCATTTCAGCGACCCTTGATGTAACCCAACACCACTGTGAACAGGATGTGGAAGCAGCTGTTGCAGTAAACTGAAAGAGGGCATCTGCAGCCGTTGGACAGGAGGCGCACAGAGCAAACTGTGCAGACAGAATCCAAGCAATGTAGTTATGCCTCAAACACAACACACAGAGCCTTCCTGGTAAAGGGTCTTCTTGTATAAGGCAAGGAAGATTTGGAAATGCAGTAGTCATTTCCCAATAAAAAGTACGCCCTTGCTAAAATTTGAGAAATTGTTAATTGTGTATATATTTATGTCAATTTGGGATTTTAGTAAAGGTGAGTTTTCAAACCACTGTTGTGGATAAAGAAGAATAGGGTTAGGATTGGAAATGGAAAAAAATCAAATAATAGAGAAAGAATTGGCAACTAAGACTTGAAAAATGCAAAATGTGTTAGAAGGAGAAAAATATCCTCAGCAGCACGAATGAATTGGGTCCTGTAAAAAAAAATTCCAATGAAAACAAACTAGGAATATGTTAACACAGAAGCAGGCAGGAAGGGACTGATGTTAGATGTCAGTCTGACTGTGAGATTAAGCCATAAAGATATGAAGCATTTGGATACAGACACAGGGCGGAAAAAACCTTGTTAATATAAGATAGCAAACTTGTTAAACAATGGGTGACTCGTGTTTCTCCTCCTTCATGGCTACTAAAATTCTGACTTTAACTAGTCAGTTTTCTCCTTTGTATTGTTCTCCAAAACATTCCCTAGCTTCTCTGACTGATTTTTACTGCTTCCTAATACAGTATGAAAACAGGAACATGGGTAGAAAGAGAAAAAATTGGTGCTAATGAAGTTTAAGAACCAATACTTTCATGGGAGATGTTTTTAGGGGAATTTTGGAGAGAGAACACAGAAGTTAACATACAAAAGACAAGCTGATGGGAGAAAGAGAGGGGAGGAGGATTTCAAGTGTATGGTAGATGATATGCCTTTTTTATTTTAAAGAGAAAAAAACAAAATTTCAAAACAATATAATGAGAAGGTAACAATGGTTAATATATTACATATTTTTATCTTTAACTTAGTTACACAGAGTATATGCCTTCTTCATGGACTTTAAAAAACACCTATGAAAAGCTTCAGTTGTTTTAGAATTATTAGTCTGGATGTTGTGTTCTGGCTCCGTTGGTGATCTGACCCTGGACCTCATGGTCTCTGACTCTGTAAACATTACATTAACGTGTCCATAATCCCAACCCAGCCCAACAGCTGTGCATGCATCTTGTTGAGGCTGCAGTGAAGAAAGGGAGCCTAAATGGCAACCCAACGTGATAAATAAGAAATAATTGTACAAAACAAATGATGATTTGTTTCATGAATCCTTGTTGATCTTCTCATTAGTGATAAAAGGTTCTTTTCTACATTGTGCTATGAACATAAGCATTTTAATTTGTTACTTCTGATTTTAGTTACACCATTCTATTTTTCTCAACTAAATATCCTTATATACAGAAATTTTCAAAATATAACCTCTACAGTAATTTAGTTTCAAATTTGTAAATTTTTCATAAGTTTGTATTGTTCACCTCAAGTATACAGCTTCTCTCTTTCCACATATAGGTATCAGATGCACACTTATCAGTATGCAAATAGATTCCATGTAGATATGCAACCCACCCTTCCCTTATTCCTTTCTCTCTGTCTCTGTCTCTGTCTCTGTCTCTCTCTGTACACACACACACATACACACACGCACAATTTATTGGCACATTTGAAAAGGTGACAATAAGGTAAGGTTTATTCCTTGACCAAAACCAAAGCATTGATGGCACTTCTATAACTTCACAGTTTCAGCCCTTATGAGAAGAACGCTGTGGTTTAACATGCATTAATGAAGGCTTATGTGTTGGCAAAATTCAAGTTCAATATTGCTACATCATGGGCTGAGTGTGATAAAGAGAACTTGCTCCCAATGGCTGTATGTATGACTGCTTTGATATCAGATATGTAAAGATTTTTCACTCCATAAAAAGCTACAGGAAACAATAGCATAAAATTAGCACTGACTGGAGAAGCCCTGCTGGAAAAGCAACTATTTAGAGATGTACCTGATCATGTCCAGTACAAGGTTATTTTCAGGTCAGTTCTCCAAGAGCAGCATCTGGTAAAGCAGGCTGCCACCTAGCTGTGTGGTCTCACCTGAAAGGTATAAACGGGAAACATTATCTGGAGCTGTGCCTTTCTAATGACTCCCGAATGTGGCTCACAGCCCTAAACGGAAAGGCCAGCTCTCGAGTGTGACCTTCTCATTAGTCTCAACCCTAAAGTGAATCTCTGTCAAGTTCTCTTTCAGCTTGAAACAATGGATATGAATTCTTTACCCAAATTCTATGTAATGTGTTTTGCGAATACAGTTTGCTATGGGAAATGTTTTCCTCTTTTCAGTTCTATTATGTAATTGAATCTTCCTAAAGATGGTGAGATCAACTGTTTTATGCTATAAAAAATACTAGACACCTGTTAGCCTAAGTTGCTGCATTCTCAAGAATGTGTACCAGTCAATCAAGATGAAGTCTCTTTCTGACAAAAACCTTTGTTTACATCCAAATCCTTACATCTGGTCTCGGGATGTAGTTGAGTAGCACAGCACCTGCCTGACAAACATGAGGTCCTGAGTTCAATTCCTGGTACCCCAAAAAAAAAAAAAAGAATAAATCCTCAATTCTTCCTGAGAAGTGTCACTATAACACCTATCAGAAAATTTCCTTGAGATGATAATACTCCGCAAGTTTAACTCAATTTTACTTATCAACACATCCTCAGAAATATAACCTTTTCTGTCAGCTAACTAATTGCAATTTAAAATGTTCTTTCGAAGGATGATTTTGTATTAGTAGGATTAAGAATGAGTGGATAAAGTTCCTGTCCTTTTTTTTTATCTTGGGCAGGGGCAGGGGCAGGGGCAGGGCGCCGACTCCTGTGCTTTGCTTAAGAACCTCTCCAGCCCCACTGAAGTCCTGAAATCTTTGGTGAGGGAGAGATGCGGGGCCACAGATAACCATTTTCTTCCCTATTGAGAGTACACAGTTCAAACTTCCAATGGCTTTAGATTTTCATAAAAGAACATTTGTCAAGCGTGGGACATCCCTCCTCAGCTCAACTAGGTACATAATCTTGTTCTTCGGCCACCCCTCGTAGGAGTGTGTCCGCCGGTTTTAGTTCACCTATGCACCTTTGTCTTGCCATTGGCCTTGTCATTTTCCATCATTTCCATTTGTTTTGTGTATATGATACGTCTGGGAAGAAAAATAAATGTGAGCAGGACATTTAGTTATGACTTGCATGCCTCTATCCAGCAGGGAATCATGCCACTCAAAGTTCAATGTTTTGTTAGCATAGCTAATTTTTCTGGCCTACACCACTATTTTCCACCACGCGCAAGACTTGGAGAGCTTAATACACATTTTGCTTAAGTGAAGGAGAGCGTGAATAAATCTGATGGATGATATTTGCACTATGAACATTTTGCCTTTATTTCCTGTGTTAGGAAGAATGTCTTCAGGCTTTTACTACTATATCAAGACTTTCATAGCACTAGAGACTAAGACATTCCATACATGCCACCTATTTAACAGATCTATAAGTTATTCAAATCTTATAATCAGATACTACTGAGTAAGAGACAAACCTTCTCTGTATCTAGTATGCCATTGCTGAATTTATTTATTCACTTATGTACATGTTACTTTCACTATATTTTTGAATTTCATTTATATAGTATAGAACATCTGTATGAAACAGCATTCTCAGCTGTCCTCTGAAGATTTATTCTTCAATATTTATATATTTTATTTTTTCTCCAGGTTGTTGCTAAACAAAGATAGGCAATGTAAGTTTTAAAAGTCATAAAATGAAAATAATTTTCTTTACATATTTATTTTCAGAGTAATTGAAAAATCTCATAAATTATAAATCAATTTATTAAAATTGATTTTTTTATACATCCTTGGTTTTGATGTAATTTGTGTGGAATCAATTAGTTTATGAAAAAACTGATTCATAGTGTTAACTTGAATTATATTCATTTGTAATAAATTATGACATTTCTTAACATCACAATTGGAAATAAATAATAAATAAATCTACACTATATGGATATTTTATTTAATGAAGGTAATTTACTTATGCTTTTTTTAAGAATATATTTAAAAAGAAACAGATTAATGCATGCATGCTTATTTATTGTTTTTAATAATGCCCACTATGAGAAGTAACTAAAATACTTTAAAGGGTGCTTTGAGAGAAAAAAAATACACCATGTGGAACAGCATTTGATACTATCTGCACTGTATTTTTATGGACTGAAGCCCTGGCTGGCAATGGATCACATAAATTTAGGTAGAAGAGCAACAGTTCAACAATTCCAGAAATCTAAATCCCAAGAATGTCTTTTCTTGATGGCCTAATTCCATGCTATCTTTTTCAAAAATGGCATCGGTACTTTCTTGAGATATAAAAAAGAATGCCTATTGGTACATATTTCATATATCATAATAATTATTCATATTTTATATTATTTCTCCTGAAATATTCAATTTTTGGGTCCTCAAAACTGTCATGTGTGCTTAAAGTAGTTTTTAATTAATTCCTTTATTTTAAGAACCATGATATGACTTTGCTTAGTCTTTCTCATTTGAAAAGTGGGAAATGCTACTTTTGCAAAGAAATAATTTATTTCCCAAGTACATGAAATAATGAAAACAAAGCAAATGCCAACAGCTGCCACGCGGTCCCCCCAGCTCTGCTTACCACATACAAAGAGTGCATTTGTAAGAGGCAGACATGTGGGCCTTAGATCATGTTTATATAGACACTGGTGAATTAAATGCCAAAAATGTGCCTCCCAAACTATAGTTACATCTTTTCTTCTAATTTATTTTTACTGGTACATTCTAGATATACACAATGATCACATTCACCATAGGAAATTTGTGCCGGTTCACGATGTATCTTCTTTTTTTTCCAGTCCCCTCCCCTTCCTTCAAACCCTCTTCCCCTCCTTATTTACAAAAGTTTTGTTTCCATTTTTCCCTCCTATTTTCTCCTTTTTCTTGTCCCTTCCTCCTTTCCACTTCCTCCCTCCCTTGTTCCCCTTCTTGTTTGAACGTTTTCATTTTCTCCCCATTTCCCAATGTTTATCATACATTCTGGTCCTTACTTACACTTTCACTTTCTCACACCGGAGAAACAAGGCAATATTTACAAACGTGTCCAATTTGTTTCACTCAATGGATGCTCTCAAGGTGCATTCATTTATATAGAATCATCCCAAACTTAATCTCTATGGCAGAGTAGTACTCCTTTACATGTTTAAAAACGTCTCATCTTTATCCATTCATTCATTGATGGGTAATTGGGCTGTTTCCAAGATGTAGCTATTACAAACTGTGCCACCAGGAAGACTGGTGTATGTATGTCACTGTGGTGTTAGCCTTTTAAATCTTTTGGGAAAATATCAAAAATGGGAATAGTTGGGTCAAATGGGACCTCTTGTCCTAGTTTTTTGTGGAATCTCTACACTGATTTCTACAGTGATTACACCAATCTACACTCCCACAAACAGTGGAGAAGGGTTCCTTTTCCCCACAGCCCTGCCAGCATTTGTTTTTTGGTTGGTTTGTTGCTTATACCCAGTCTTTCTAGAGCAAGATGCAATCTCAACATTGTTTAATTTTCCTCTCTTGAATGGCTAGTGATGTTGAACATTTTTTCACATATTTATTTGCTACTTGTACTTCTTCATCTGGAATTATCTATTCATTTTTCAGGTGCCCATTTTGGGACTGGGTCTTTAAATTTGACAGTCTGATTTTGTAGAGTTCTTTATATATTTATTTATTTATTCTTTACCGATTCTTATTTGTCTGAAGAACAGCTGGCAAAAATTGTTCACCACATGGTGGGCTGTCTCTTCACTCTGTTGGCAATCTCTCTTGCTGTGCAAAAGCTTTTTAATGACATGAGGTCTCAGCTGTTGATTCTTTGTGGTAGTTCCAGAGCAATCATGGGTGTGTTCATAAAGTCCTTGCCTGTACCAGTGCCTTCAAGAGTTCTAGCGTCCAGCAGATTTAGGGTTTCTCTTTTAATAGTTACAAATTTGATCCATTTTGATTTTAGTTTAATTCATGGTGATAAGGTCTAGTTTTAATCTTCAGCTTGTGGAAGCTGGTTTATCCAGCACCATTTATTAAAGAGGCTTTTTCTTTCAGTAAACGTATTTGGCTCATTTGTCAAAGATAAGCTGGGTGAGTCAGGTGTGGTGGTGCAGACCTGTAATCCCAGCACTCAGAAGGAGGCTGAGGCAGGAGGATCACTGCAAGTTTAAGGCCATCCTAGTCTACATAGTGAATTCAAGGCCAGCCTGAATTACATAGTGAGACTGTCTCAAAACAACAACAACAAAAAGATAAGGTAGCTGAGTGTGTTTGGAGTTTTTTCTGCACCTTCAAATCTGTTCAACTGATCTTGAGTCTTTTTTTTTCCAGTGCCATGCTGATTTTATCACAGTAGCTTTGTAGTATAATTTTAAGTCAGGGATCATGATGCCCTCTGTCTTGCCTTTGTTGCCCAAAATTGCTTTTGCTAGTTTAAGTGGTGTTAGGTCTTCTTTAGATTTTTTGTAGAATTCATCAGTGAATCTGTCAAGGCCTGAGCTTTTCTTTATTGGTAGGTCCTCCTACTGATTATAGCTCAGTTTCCCCTCACCCTAACATTTGGGGCTGCTAGATGGAGCCAGCCAATAGCTGTTGTAAGTTCCCAGCTCAGCTGGCTCCTCTCCAAGAGAGCTACTGGACAATCGCCCTCTCCTGGGGGGTGTCTGACCCCAAATAACTCACCAGCCACTGCAGTCTGCTGTATCCACTGCTCTATTTTACTAGTACATTTCTCCATGGAGGCCTCTGGGATCAACAGGAGTCATCAAACATCTGCAAGTTGAGCTGCCCCTCTCACACAGTGAGTCAGGGTTCAGGGAAAAAGTGCCCCTTGCCACCTCCTTATGCATTAAGTGTTCTCTCTCTCTCTCTCTCTCTCTCTCTCTCTCTCTCTCTCTCTCTGTCTCTTTCGGTGAGACAGGGTCTCACAGTGTAGTTCCTGCTGGCCTTGAGTTCACTATGTAGTCCAGGCTGACTTCAAAATTATGGGAATCCTCCTGCCTCAGCCTTTCAAGTGCTGTGATTATAGGTGTGGGCTGCTATGCCCAACCGAGGTCTCTCTCTTTGGTCTCCTCTTGGACTTCAATTCTCGCTTCAGATCCTTAATGGTTCCTAGGGACCCACTTCCCTCCCACACTTCCTCACATTGCTATACTCCAGTGTCTGGACATGAAATCCTAGAGAGGCTGTTTCTCTGCTGTTCACCACGCGACCATCTTCCCGTATGTCCTTGTATGTGGAGAAGGGCATTCTTTAGTTAATCTTTCAATGTATTGCCTTAGGTATAACCGGACCTAGGTTGTTGTGTTCTGGAGGAAGTCTAACAAACAGCTTTGTAAGCCCTGGTGCCGACACTAAATGTTTTGCCATGTTATGCAGAAAAAGAATGTTGACAGGATAGCTATCTAGTCAGGTCTCAGGCCTATGGTAATTGAGTTGTATTCTGTTTGCTAAAACCAGGTGCCTCTTTTGTTTTATCTCAATAAAAGGTTATGGAAAAGGTGATTCAGGGCTACAGACTGGAGAACTGTAACCCCCTGATCCCAGGACATTATCTCTCGTGTATTTCTTTTTCTTCTAACTTTTTATTCATCTGCGGGTACCTCGTTTTTGGGACCTGTTCACCCTGGACAGAAACAGATAATAGACCAACACTTGTATAGTTATATGTTGTATAATATCTTATATTTTGAGGGAGCTCATAAATATTAATGAATCAGCTTTTGATAGTTAATATATTCCATTTAACTACAATTGTCTTCTGTTTTGTTGGTGGTGGTGTTTATATTTTCACTGAGGTGTAACTTACATAAAACATGACAATAGCTGTTTCTTAAGCAATAGAGTTAGGGGAACCTACCTCCTATGCAATTTAAAAAATATATATATGTGTGTGTGTGTAACTTTTGACTCCTCAAAAATTTAGATACTAATTCCCTGTTGTTGACTGGAAGCCTTATTAATAACGGTAAATCAAAATATATTTTATATTTGACACATATTATGTATAGTGAAAAACATATGCACCATGAAAGATCTCTTCCTACTCCCATCCACAATTTACTAGCGAGGGAATGAGGAAGAAGGACTGTCCTTTTAAGACAAGGTCTCACTATGCAGTTCAGGCTGAACTTGAGTTCACTTTGTAGCCTGGGCTGCTCTCAAAACTTGCAATGATCCTCCTCTCTCAGCTTCCCAGGTGCTGGGATTACAGGCATGCATCACCAAGGTTGGCTTAAGTACACATTTAAAAATTTTTTTATTGGTGCATGTTTGTAATACAGACTAGCGATATTCACTTTGCAGAACTAGTAAGGGCGTGTAGCACATATTCATAGGTTCCCGCCCTGTGCCCTCCTTTCCTTCCTCTCCCATCGCTTCCTCCACCCCCTACACACAGCATACATTTAACTCAAACAGTTAAATAGTTTATGTGTTCTCCTATATGCAAAACCTAAAATAATAAATATATGGACAAATAAATTACAGGTGATAGGAAGATAAACTCTTGAAGATAGGGAAGAAGATAAGGCCAAGAAGGGAAGAAAGGAAGAGGGGGTAAGGGAATTGTTTCCTGCAAATGACATGATTTTATTCTTCCTTATGGCTAAAAAATATTCCATTGTGAATTTATACCACGTTTTTCTTTTTCTGTTCACCTGTTGACAGGCATCTTGCCTGTTCCTACAGTTAAGCTATTATAAATCGTGCCTCCAGAGACATGGTTATGCATGTATAACTGCAGCATAATGCCTTTAATTCTTTCAGAAATGTACTGAGCAGAGGTGTAACCTGGTCAGATACTGTTTGCATGTTTAGATTTTTGAGGACTCTCCATCCTGAGTGGTTTTGCTAATTTACCTGCCTACTGGTAATATAGGCGGTTTCTGGCTTCCCTGCCTCTTTGCTAGCATCCACTGTTTTCCTTGTGGTCCTGATGGTCATCATTCTGATGCTGGTCGGGAGCGATCTTGGTTTTGATTTGCAGTTCCGTAATGGGCCAGAGATGTTGAACATTTCTTTTTATGTACATACTGGCTGTTTGAATTCTTTTGGGAAGCATCTTTTCAGTTCATTTGACCATTTTTTTATTGGATCATTTATTTGGGGAGGATTATTTTTTTGAATTTGTCATATATTCTAGATATTAATCCTCTATAAGAATGGTCGCTAGCAAAAATTTTCTCCCGTTCTGTAGGTTGCCTTTGCACTCTGTTGATTGTCTGCTTTGCTGTGTAGAAACTTTGTAATTTGGTGCAGTCCTGTTTGTTGATTCATCGTTATTTGTTGTCCTCTTAGAGTTCTAATCAGGAATTCTTTTTGTGCCTCTGGCTTCCAGTGTTTCCCTATGTTGTCTTTTGGTTATTTCAAAATTTGTTTTTTTAATCTGTGTCTTTGATCAATTTTTATAAATTTTAGTATAGAGTAAGAAATGATCTAGTTTCAGTGAATAACCAGTTCTCCCAAAGCATTTGTGAAAGAGTCTGACTTTTCTCTAAAGTATGTTTTTTCAATCAGGTAGATGTGGGTGTGTGGGGTTGTTTCTGTGTCTTTTGCCTGTGCTTACATAATTCTTTGCTCTACATATCTGTTTCTGTGCAAATACCACGTTGTTTTTTGTTACCACAACTTTGTAATACAATGGAATTGGTATCGCAATAACTTAAGTTTTGATGTTTTTGCTTAGGATGCTTTGACTCTTCTAGGCCTTTTTTTGAGCCCATATGAATTTGGGATTGTGTTCTGTATTTCTGTAAACAATGTTAGCGCTCTTTTGATAGGGATTGCATTAACCTTATAGATCATGTTCAATGATATTACCATTTTAATGACATAAGTTCTTCCAATTCAAGAATAAGAGGTGGTTTCCACTTCCTAATGTTCTGTTTGATTTTCCTTCTTCGGAGTTCTGTAATTTTCATTATGGAGTTCTTTTCCCTCCTTGCTTAGGTTAATTCCTAGGTATTTAATTTTTGAAATTTTTGTGAATGAAATTGTTTTTTCATTGCTTTCTTGGTGGGTTAATTGTTCATGTACAGGAACACTGTTGAGTTTTGCGTGTTAATTTTGTAACCTGCCAATTTGCTGGATTAGTTTGTCACATATAAAAGTCTTCTGCCGGAGTTTTTCAACTCTACTGTGTAAATAATCATCTGATTTGCAAGTAAGAATAATTTGACTTCTTCTTTTTCTGTTTGTGTCTCTTTTTTCTCTGACCTGATTTTTCTGGATAAAGCTTTGAGTGCTATATTGAACTGAAATGTTGAAAGTGGACATCCTTGTCTCATTCTTGGAACAGCAGAAATGCTTTAGTTTTTCTCCATTCAATGTGATGTTGGCCATGGGTTTGTCATGTATGGTTTTTTCAGTTTAACATAAAATCCTAATATACAGATTTTCATCAGTTTCTTTTTAACCTGAAGGGATGTTGGCTTTTATTGAAGGTTTTTTCTGCATCTATTGTGATGATCATGTGACTTTTATCTTTGGTTCTATTTCTGTGGTGTATCACGTACTGGTTTACAAATGTTGTGTTGTCTGTTATGGTGAGAATTAAAATGTGCCCCCAAATTCTCATCTTTTCATATGAAAGGTGACTGGGTCATGAAGATGTTATACTCATCACTGGATCATTCTGCTGGTAGGTTCGTAGCTGAGGTGAAGCCCGCTGAAGCAGGTCAGTGCGGGTGTGACCTAGAAGGGCGTATTCGTGTTCGTGGCTTCTTTCGTCACTCTCTTTCCTTCCTGGCTGCCATGGGAAAGGTTTCCTCTGCCATGCCCGTCTGCCATGCCATCTCTGCCCTGAAGCCAGTCAGCCATGGGCTGGACTTTCTGAAATCATGAGCCAAAAATATGCCAGGGTCAGTATTTGTCCCAGCGGTGAGAAAGCAAGTTGTCTTGCATCCTTGAGATGCATGAAACTTGGTCATAGCATGTGATTCGTGATTTTTTTCAATAAGTTAATGAACTCTCTTTGAAAGTGTCTTTCTTAGGATTTTTACGTTTTGTGTTCATCAGTGATACTGTCCTGTAGTTTTTCCTTTCTTTTTTATCGTTTTTGAGTCATTCTCATGTTTTGGTAACAGGGTAATGCCGGCTTCATCAAATGAGTTGGGAAGCATTCTTTTCCTCTGAATTACATAAACATGATTGAAAAGTTTTGATATTAATTCTTTTTTAATGATCTGGTAAAATTCAGTGGTAAATACACTGTGTCCTGGGCTTTTCTTAGTCACAGATCCTCTATTATTGCAGTAACCACATTGCTTGTTATTGATGTGTTTACTTTTTCTATTGGTGAAACTTTGGTAAGTCATATGCATCTAGGAATTTATCCGTTTCTTCAATTTTTTGGAGTATGTGTTGTCAAAATAATGTATATTAACCCTCTGGACTTCTGATGTGATTTTCTCCTTTTGCCTTTAGTTTTCTTAATTTGGGATTTATCTCTATTTTGGTAAATTTGCCTAAGGGCTTATCAATCTTGTTTATCTATTCAAAGAACTTGAGTCATTGATCCTTTGTAATTTTTTACTTTCAATTTATTAACTTCCACTCTAATCTTCATTATTTCTTTTATTTTACTACTTTTGTGAATGGTTTGTTTTTGCCTGCCTAGGACCTTGAGATATTTCATTATATTTCTTATTTAGGATTTCTATGTTTTTCTACTATCTGCATTCATAGCTATAAACTTCCTTGTAGGACTGCTATCATGGTGTCCCACAGATTGCTGATACATTTTCTCTTCATTATTTGAGTCAAAAATTTTAATTCCTCATTGATTTGCCTAATGATGCATTAATAATTCAAGAGTGAATTATTAAATTGCCATGTGTATGTGTAGTTTTTTGTGGGGGACTGCTTTTGCTTCTAGTTTTTTTCTTTTGTGATCTGCATGCATGAGGTTATTTTAATTCTTTCTTATTTTTTAGACATGTTTTATGACATAAAATATAGGCTATTTGAAGAACGTTCCATGGATTACTGAAAAGACTTTGCATTCTGCTGTTATAGGATAAAATACTATAAGAGATCTGTTAAATTCATTTGATGTATAGTATAGTTTGACTTTGATGTTTCTTTGTTGATTTGGGGTCTGGTTAACGTGTTTGTAGGGGTGGGGTACTGAAGTCTGCCACTAGGATTGTTCTGGTGCCTGCCTACCCTTTTATTTGAAATAATGCTTGTTTTATGAAATTTTGTGTCTGTTTTTGATGCATATATATATATATATATATATATATACATATTTACAACTGTCATCGCTTCTTGGTATATTGTCATTTCTCCTTGGTCACTTCGTCCCTTTAGCAGTGTGTGGAGGCCTTCTTTGTCTCTCTGACTAGTTTTAGTTTAAAGCCAGTTTTGTTGGTTACAAGTACAGTTATTCCTGACTGGTTTCAGGCTCTAGCTGCTGGGAGTATCTTTTTCACCCTTTCACCTTCAGTCTACATACGTCTTTGAAGATGCACACGTCCCTTGCAGGTCTTCTTTTGTGATCCAATCTGCTAGTCTGTGTCTTTTAATTGGAAAGTTAAGACTATTTACATTTATCAAAAGATATGACTTCATTATTGTAATTTTGTTGTTTTCAGTGTTTGGGCTTTTTTTTCTGTTTGTCATTCATTTAACTACCCTCTCAGTGAAGTTTACTTTTTCTTTGGCTTTGTAAATGTGGTCGATATTGTTTCTGTTAGGATTCCCTTAAGTATTTTTTTGCAAGGCTGGCTTGGTGATTATGAATTTCTTCAGTTTATCATTACCATGGAAGTTCTTTATTTCTCCTTTAATTTAATTTAATTTTTTTAGTACCAGGAATCCAACTCCGGCCAGGCAGGTGCTGTGCCACTGAGCTCTCTCCCCAGCTCCCCTTTAATTTTGATGGTTAACTCTGCAGGATATAGTAATCCAGGTTGTGAATTATTTTGTTTCCGGGCTTGAGAAATGTCATTCCAAGTCTTCCTGGACTTTCTGGTTTCTGTTAGACATCTGCGCTTGTATCTGGCAGATTAGTGACACTCTGCGTGTGTCTGCAGATGATCAACCCATAGCCACACAGTGAAAGGGAAGACCCACCCAGGTATGGGTGGTGCTGGCCTTCTGGCTTCCTATAAATTTACAAATACAAATATTCTCTTTCCTCTAAATAAATGTAGGCCTTCCATTTATTTTGAAGAATGTTGTCTTATCCAGTGGAGACTGAGTATGTGTATATGAAACCAAATAAGACCATCTGCATGTATAACTCTACAACCATGTGACTTGAAAACTTACAGGATTGTTTCAGGAAAAGATACAACCATGGTAGTGGGAAGTGTTTAAGAATATGGAATTCCTAGTCAAACCTCATGGATACTTGTCTCTTCTCGTTACTACCTGGGGGTGGTATGGAGCTAATGTCTCTGAGCTCAGCTTTCCCATTCTTACATGCAGTACCTACCTCCCCGGGCTGTGAAGAAGATTACATAAATTGTTTTCCCAGAGCCTGGGCACATAGTCAGTTATCTATATATGGTAACTTTAATTATTTTCAATATTTTGAGGGCCAGTTCTTGCATTCACTAAGCTAAAAACTATCATTTTATATTATATGCTTCCAATTTCTAGGCCCTGCAAGTAAATCTAAGAAACTTATTTGAGATCAATTTAAGTTTGAAAAGACTTAGAGCTAACTCAGACCAATTAGACCTATGGAATTATGCCTGAAATAAACACAACAGAAAATACTCTTTGCAGCTGCTGCTGTTCTTGGGGAGTTGTCAAAAGTCATTGCATCAAAGGAGATAACAGAGAATACCCTTGCAGCCTGTGAGGGATGAAAAAAGTCAAGCCAAAATTATCTTAATCTATCTTTAAGTCTTGGAGAAGGCTTTGGGTTTTTATTTTGTATTGTTTTGTTTGTAAGTCTCTGAGTTGAATAGCTGCTGTGATCCGTGGGAAAAGATAGAAGAGGTATAAAGATACTAAGCAGAGATGTTAGGGTTAGTGGACTTCATTCATTTTGTATTATTGTAAACTATAGCAGATTCACTTTTTTCTTTTAATGCACTTATAGAGAAAAAGAGAAGGTAAAGGACCAGGATTTATTAATCACTAATGTAATGAACATTCAAGTAAATGCTTTATTTATATTAGTTCACTTAATCTTCCCACTGATTACAAATGGATGGCTCAGATGAGATAGGTGGAACATACAGTGGTAACAAACTTCAGCGGTTTAAAACAGCGAGATCTGCAGACCAGGTGATATTCCTGTCCGCTTGTCCTCCACGTAGCATAACCTTGCCACTCGATACCATATTAACACGTGATTCCAAAATGGCACCAGAAAAGAAAGGCGTTTCTGTAAACTTTTGCAAAGCCTATGAAGGCCTCTTCCTAGAAATGACATTACTTCCACACACACCTCATTGATCAAATCAAGTAACAACTTCATGCATAAACGCAGTGAGGAGGAGACTGCCATTCCCTCATGTGTCCCAAACACCAAAGATAGAAATACTGATGAGAACTGATGTCTGTCACCAAAGGTCATGTCCTGTTTTGAAGATAAGGAGTCTGAGCTTCATAGAAACATTAACAAAATTACCCTGCTTGTTATAGTTTCTTGAAATGCAGAGCCCCCAAATCTGAATTCTTTCCATTGTATTGTGTTGCTTCAGATACATTCACTTTTACATTTATACCGATGCAATAAACAAAGCTGGTACATTTCCCACTTGAGTGAGTGTCAAAGTGAGCCTTATAACTTGTTCCATTGCCGGACAAACAGAGCGAAGTTCATCGGTTCTAGAGGAGGTACCAATATCATAACCATATACTTCTGTTCTTCATTCTGAGATAAAATATTTTCCATTTTGTAGTGCTGATTTTATTTTTTGTTTTGGTTTTAGGGTTGTTTTCTAAAGGGCTTCAGCACTCATAAGTCCTGAGGGAACCGCTGAGGTGCACTTATAGCACAGTAAAATCCATGGCATGCAGTTCAAAGAAAGTGCACCAGTTAGGCTAAGAACATTTTCCAGATTCAAGGAAGCCTCTGAATTTAGAGCATGGTCAATGGATCGGTGAAGATAGTAGTTCAAAGGGACTGGTCAGTTTAATAAAATAAGTACCTTGGTTACCCATTAAATTTGCCTTTGTAAATAAAGTACAGTTTCCCTTTGATCTTGTGAGGATAATTCAGCATGCTATACATAGCACAGAGATGAAAGTAGATGAGGTTGCTTAAAATGAAATATGCAACTGAGTGATATAAAGCTTTCGAATTCTTCTGAGCAGAAATAGACGTAATCTTGTAAATAACGTCCTTGCTTTGTAGTACTTTCCTTGGGCATTTGGCATGAATTTTAGCTTATTTTTATTAATATAAATCCACAATGAGCACTGCAGGGAAAATGTTATAAAAAAGAGGCAAAATATGATCAGTGATTTATAATAAGCTGTGCATATCCGCATTTCCTTAGAATTACATCTAAATTTCATGTTATTTCATCAAGAATCTTTTGTCAATCTCCTCTCTGGCAGGGACATTGTTTTAAATTTGGTATAAAAAAGCGTGTACACCGTACACTTCACGTCCCTGTGGCTGAATGGCGTGACTTGCCTTTTTATTGGCAGAGCCAAGTACAGCAAAAACTACAAGACCTAAGTGAAGGGAAGATCGCTGTGGTTCCTGTTTCAAAGACCCACGGCCCACACCCGGTAGCTCTCCGCTGGTGCATTTCCCTCCTCGAAGGTCAAGTTTACCTTAGTTGGCAGTAAATGTAGGCCAAGGTTTTCGCTAATATTTAACTTACATTCAGAGATTGGCCTTTTAATAGAGGATTTGAATCCAAAGGACTGAATCTCTATTGGGAGAATTCTCAGCACGGGCAGCAGAGGGGGTGGAAAGAGAGGGCTGAACAGTGAACAGCCCCCAGCCTCCTCCCTGTGCATTTCACCTGCTTGGAAAGTGAATTTTGACTGACAAATGTACATCATATGTATAACTGGCAGTCACATTTTATAATATTTTTAAGTTTTTTTAAGGTAAAAATCTCTGCTTTTTAAAAACCCTAAATTATCTATAAAGTCTGAGTTTTCAGGTTTTAATAATAAAAATTTTGGGAAAACTTATGTACTAATTTCCTTTAATTACTTTTTAAACGAAAATAGAGTTAACTTTTTTCATTAACTGATAACTTAAGAACATTAATATAAACACAAAACACAAACCCCAATCAAACCCAGTTTAACCCTTTGAAATCTCACTATCTTGAGGAAAATGCCATTGACATTTTGACGATTTTATGGAAACTGGAAATAGTCTGTCTTCATACCCAAGTGATATTTCACTTAGATGTAGAATAGTAAGTAAGGATTTCCTATGAAGATTTTGATGACATTGTCTTATTGTTAATGTTTCAAGGTGAAATACAGGATACTCAGTTAAATTTGAATTATGGATAAATGAAATGGTGAATAAATTTTGGTCTGGAACACACATACTAAAACAAATTCATAGTTTAGACACAGTTTCAATGTAACTAGACATCTTGTAATTTTATTTGCTATATCTGGCAACTTTACCAGTATGACTTGGATAACTTTATTAAGACTGAAAAACTAAAAATACAGTTGGAAGCTCTGAGCACGCATAGGGTTACTGATACTGGGCTCAGCTGTAAAGTGAGATGGACTGATTGGTGAGAAATCCTTTGTGACAGTCCTTTTGTCCTTTTTTCTTGAGCTGGACAGATGACTCTGAGTAGACTTTCTTCTCATCTCACTGGAGTCTAGGAGCCCCGTGAGGGAAGAATACTGGGAGAGGGTTTCATGGCCTCTCTGTTCAATACTTGGTTGCGCTATGATCTTTTAATTGTCCTGTGTGTGGTAGAGAAACTGTTGTATCAACTGTGTCTTTCTGGTGAGTAAGTCTTCAGTTAGGACGGCAGAGAGCCTTGTCTATTGCTGAGGATCCGAGAAGAGACTGAGTTGTGCTCTAGGTAGCTCAGGTAGCTATTAGGCATGAACCCGTATTTCAGACATTCTGTTTCTAGCCAGCTCCAGAGGTACTTGGTGTTGCTAAATTCTATCTTTTAAGCACCCAGCAGTGTAAACTAGGTTATTTTTAGCTTTTCTCCTTCCTTGAATTTATCTTTCTCTAGCCTCCTAAATGAGTTCCTGTGTACTTGTCCAATTGCTTTTTTAATACTTTTGTTTTTCCTGTTCTTTCCATTCTTGTGGATTTACTTTTTTGTAAAAAAACTTTTCTTTAGTTTTGATGTGAGGAGGTTGGAAAACTTTATTCTCTGTATGCTCATATCTTATCGAAACTGGTGGCCTTGCTTCCAAATTTAACTATTACAAACTATGCCACTATAAACATTTGTGCATGTATAATGCTGTAGTATGATGTTTTTAATTTTTTCATGAAGATACCCAGAAAGGGACTAGCTGGGTCAAATGGGACCTCTAGTGCCAGTTTTTTGAAGAATCTCCACACTGATTTCCACAGCAGTTGCACCAGCCTACACTCCCACTAACAGTGGAGAAGGATTCTTTTTTCCCCACAGCCCCACCAACAGTTGTTATTGATGATTTCCGGATGATAGCCATTCTTTCTGGAGTGAGGTGGAATCTCATGGTTGTTTTAATTTTTATCTCTTGAATGACTAGTGATACTGAACATCTTTTCATGTTTGTTCACTGCTTCATCTGAGAAGTATCTATTCATTTCAGATGCCCATTTTTGGATTGCCTATTTAAATTCGGGGATATGATTTTTTGACTTCTTTATATATGCAAGATATTAGTCCTTGTCTGAGAATAGCTCCCATTCTGTGCAAAAGCTTTTTTTTTTTTTTTTTTTTTTGTGTTGTTTTTTTGTTTGATTTTGCGGTACTGGGGATCGAACTCAGGACCCTGCGCTTGCTACGCAAGCGCTTATTCCACTGAGCTATATCCCCAGTCCGCAAAAGCTTTTTAATAAGGTGAGACCCCCTCACTGTTGATTCCTTGTGGTAATTCCTGTCAGTTGGGGTTGTGTTCATAAAGTCTTATCCATTTTGATGTTAGTGTAGTTCATAGTGATCTACAATGGGTCTAGTTTTAATTTGCAGCATGCAGAGGGCCAGTTTTTCCAGTATCATTTATTAAAGAGGCTGTCTTTGTTCCAGTGAATGTATTTAGCCCCTTTGTCAAAGATCAGGTGGCTGAGTGTGCTTGGAGTTGTTTCTGTATCTTCTGCTTTGTTCCACTGATCCTTAGGTCTGTTATTTTGCCAGCACCATGCTGTTAGTATCACAGTAGCTCTGTAGTATAACTTCAAATTAGGGATTGTGTTGCTTCCTGCCTTGCCTTCTTGCCCAGAATTGCTTTTGCTTTGCTAAATCTCTTTTGCTTCCAAATGAATCTTAGGAATGTTTTCTCTAGTCCTGTGCAGTGTACTAAAGGTATTTGTTGGTTGGGATTGCCTTTTGGGAGTATGGCTATTTTCACTATGTTGGGTCTTCCTACCCAAGAGCAAGGGATATCTTTACATTTTCTGATATCCTCTTCAATCTCCTTTCTCAGAGTACTGTAGTTTTCAATGTAAAGGTCTCTTACTCCCTTTGTTAGATGGATTCCTAAGCGTTTCATCGTTTTTGCATGTTATTGTGAAAGGTGTTCTTTCCCTAATTTCTCTGTCAGGGAGTTTATTGTGTACAGAAGTGCTATTACTATTTGAGTGTTGACTTTGTATCCTATTCCTCTACTGAAACAGGTTAGTAAATCTAGAAGTCTTTTGCTGGAATTTTGTAGTCTTGAGGTAGCATATCATGCCATCTGCCATAATGATAACTTGACCTCTTCCTTTTCTGCCTGTGTTCCTTCTATTTCTTTCCCTTATTTAATTGCTCTGGATAGTGTTTCTACAATTATATTGAGTAGAAATGGTTATAGTGGACATTATTCCTGATTTTTGAGTGAAAACTTTCAGGTTTTGATGATTTAGTATGATTTGGCTGTTGGCTTATCATATATGGCTTTTATCAGATAGAGATAAAGTCAATTCCAATTTTCTTTAGGGTTTTATCATGAACAGGTGTTAGACTTGGCCAAATACTTTTTCTGCATCTATTGAGATGATCAAGTGATTTTTGTTCTTTGTTCTATTAATACGGTATATTGCATTTATTGACCTGTGTATGTTGAATGACACCTGCATCCCTGGGATGAATTCTACTTGTTATGTTGTGTAATCTTTTGGACGATTTGCTGCATTATGTCCTCCAGTATCTTGTTGAGGATTCTTGTGTATGTTTATTAATGAGATGGGCCTGAAATTCTCTGTTTTGGTTTTTTTTTTCAATTTCATTTGTGACCCAGTTGTTGTTCAGTAGGGTGTTATTTTGTGCTCCTCTATCACTCAGGATAATAGGTGGTGAAGAGCAGGGAACTAGTATGTATCATATTTTGCCAATTCTAAGACACATAGCTTGTCATATTTTACACTGTTAAATTATAGTTCTTGACATCTTCTCAAGTTAGTTGGGCAACCCTTGGTTCTTACATATCATTACCTGTATAAGATTATTATTCCTGCCTCTATAAGTAACAAATCAATAAATAAGTCAATCAAAAAGCCATTCCAAGACCATTTGGAAGCAAGAGTGTGACCCCAAAATGATGTCTGTGGATATGCCTTGACATATTTTAGTAAGATTCAGAATGTGCCATTTTCGAAAGTTAGAGAAAAGATGTCACTGACTTGGAAGAAAATCCTGTATCTTGTTGAGGATTCTTATGTATGTTTATTAAGGAGATTGGCCTGAACTTCTCTTTTGTGGTTGCTGTAGTGGAATGATAACTTACGGTCAACTTATAACTCCCCAGCTGAACTAAGTAGTATGGTGCTTGGTGTCAGAGGCGCACCTGGGGATTGTTGCCAGCAGCATAAGAAGCAGAACTAGAGAAAGAAAAGTTAAGGCTCCTGGGAGTGGAGAAAGGCTGTTGGAGCTGGGGGAAGCTGTTGGTTATTTTGGAGGAGCTCTTCATGCTGGCTTTCCTGATGAACTTGGCTGTTTTCATCCTCCGAGAAGCTTGGGACCTCGTTGGCACTGAGAATGGCTTTGGTTCACTTTGGGAGAGCTCTGGTCCTCACTTTGAGCATCACTTCCTGGCTTTGGGGGTAAGATGGTGCATTGCTGGTCTCCAGGAGAAGCTTGCTGTGTTGACTTCCCTGATGGGAACTTGGTCTTGATCATCAGAGGAGCTCAGGATCTCACTGTTGCTGAGGATGGCTGTGGTACCTTTCAGGGAGCTCTGGTTCATCTGTGTGTCTCTTCCTAGCTCCAGTGCAGATCCTTCAGCCTGCAAGCATAGATCCTTTGTTCTGCTGGCACAGACTTTCTAGATTCCACCACTGACCTTTGGGCCTTCCCAGCACAGATCCATGAAATAGGCCTGCATGAGATGTTGTCATGGGCTCTGGGCCTCCAGTTGGATGGGGGGGGGCATTGTTATGAGCTCTAGGTGTTCAGCTGGACTCATGTAGGACATTGTTGCAGGATGCAGGCCCTCAGCTGGATTCCTTGGTCTTAGTGTGTGGAAAGATTTCCTGCACTCTTTTGTATATCAGTCTTTGGGTGACTATTATAAATAATCTTATAAAATATGTGTCCTGTATTATATATTGTTTCACCTTGCACAATAACCCCCAAAACCAACACAGTTGTCTTCTTCTCTGGTTTTGGTATTAGGGTAATACCTTCCAGGAATGAGTTTGGGAGTATTTCCCCTTTCTGTTTCATTAAAGAATTTGAGGAGTAATAGCATCAGATCTTTAAATTTCATGTAGAACTCAGCCATGTATCCATTAGGACCTGGGCTTTTCTTTGTTGGTATGTTTTTAATTACATCTTAAATTTTATTTACTGATGTTGTGTTATTTAAAATGTTCATGTCTTCTTGATTCAGCTTTGGTAGTTCAGTTTTGGTAGTTTGGTAGTATCTAGGAATTTGTCCATTTATTTTATATTTTCCATTTTATTAGAATAAAGGTTCTCAGACTAAGATTGATGCTCTTTTGGGTATCTATAGGATCTGTTGTGATTTCACCCATTTCATTCCTAATTGAATGACTATGAATCTTTTCTTTCCTTTTTTTTGATAAGGTTAGCTAAGGGTTTATCAACTTTATATAATCTTTCAAAGAACCAATTCTGTAATTCATTGATTCTTTGTATTGTTTTCTTAACCTCAATTGAATTAATTTCTTTTCTGATGGTTATAATTTCTTCCCTTGTACAGGCTTTGGACTTGTTCTTTTTTTTAGAAGTTTAAGATTCACCCTTACCCAGTACCACCAAAAAAAAAAAAAAAAGATTCAGCCTTAGGTGTTTATTTAAGCTAGTTCTGTTTCCTTGATGTGAGTATTCTATGCTATAAAGTTTCTCTTGGGCCTACTTTCATTATGCTTTGCATGTTCCAGTATGCTGTATTGGCATTATCATTTAGTTGTAGATACTGTTTAATTTTTTATTCAATTTCATTTGTGACCCAGTTGTTGTTCAGTAGGGTGTTATTTTGTGCTCCTCTATAACTCAGGATAATAGGTGGTGAAGAGCAGGGAACTAGTATGTATCATATTTTGCCAATTCTAAGACACATAGCTTGTCATATTTTACACTGTTAAATTATAGTTCTTGACATCTTCTCAAGTTAGTTGGGCAACCCTTGGTTCTTACATATCATTACCTGCATAAGCTTATTACTCCTGCCTCTATAAGTAACAAATCAATAAATAAGTCAATCAAAAAGCCATTCCAGGACCATTTGAAAGCAGAAGTGTGACCCCCCAACTGATGTCTGCAGACATGCCTTGACATATTTTAGTAAGATTCAGAATGTGCCATTTTCAAAAGTTAGAGAAAAGATGTCACTGACTTGGAAGAAAATCTTGTATCATTCATGACAAATGCTGCAGCCTCAGTGCTGTTGATAGCACAGCAGATATGATTTGTGGAATCATGTCAACACCAAAGTCTCTGAGTAACACATCTAGTTAAACTCTGAATGTGAAATGGTATTAGAACTATCTTATATGGTTTACCTTCCTTTTAATGTAGGTTTAAAAAGCTATAGGATAGAAATCTTTGTTTAAATAAGCCTATGAGGAGCTTTTAGTAAGTGTAAAACAAAACTAAGAATTAAATTTTCATTTTGAAGAATGTACCCAATAATAATGTCATATTCAATTAGCAATATTTTCTATATTAACAGGACATAAGTCAACATAAGTTTCCTGTAACAATAGGAAGTTAGAATAGATTAAATGCAGTATTTACTTAATGGTATTTTAAAGGTAATAAGTCCTCAAAAGCACATCAGTTTGTGTAGTTAATAAGGCTTTCCCAAACCTAAGTGATTAGGGAATTATGTTTTACCTAACACATTTTAATCCTTAGAAGTAACGATCAGGGGACTCCATCTGGGATGCTTGTTTTCGTGGTTACAACTTCAGGATTTCACCACAGGATCCAATCTCATGTGGGAATTGATGGTGAATGGGAATGGGGATAGAGAGCACCTGTCTCCTTATCATCTGTTTGTTTAATTTTCTTAGTTCTTCTGTTCAGGAATTGCTGGCACAACAGCGAGCAGAAAGAATTCAGCAATAAGTGCATGCTATAGAATTTCGTTTCAAAAGTTCAGTAAGTACCACATTTAGGATTTCTGTTCTTAAGAAAAGAAGTAGTAGGGATGAAAGTCAGCTTTTATATAAAGTAGGTTCAGTAAGAAACATGAGAGTTTGTTGTATGGAGGCCGCTCATAGCAGGGGCACAGGCTAACATGATGATGGAAACAGGGGCAGAAGAAGGCTGAAGGAACACAGAGATGAACCTTTGGTAGTGAGCCTGGGGAGGTCTGTACTGGACTGCGTTTTCACTCTCTCCACATACATCACTTTCCACTCTGAGTGTCCCAGTATTTCTGTCATGACTTTCGTGAGGAGACTTATACAGAGTAATCCTTCCTCATCGTGGAATTGAGGGAGTTAGTTTACTTATTTATTTATGTATTTGTATCAGGAGTTGAACACAGGACCTCGTGCTTGCCAGACAGGCACATGTGCCGCTGGGCTATATCCCTGGACCTGAGACAGTTTAGATCGACATAGATCAGAGCAGAAACAAGCAAGGAGGCCTTAGAGTGGCCAACCAGCCCACAAAATCTGATGTTAGTCTGATTTAATGTATTAACAGAGCTTAGAAAACTGCAAATGAGGAAATGGATGGAACTGCAGGGGAGGCATGAAGACGCGATCCACAGAGGCACGGGGGTCAGTGCCCGTCCTGCCTCCATCCCGGAGGAGACGCACACCCCTTCCTGGCCCAACGCACAACGCCTACCTCATGTCTGGGCAGATGACTCTTTCATGTGGAAATGCATTTTGTGAAGTCTTGAGGGCACTTATTCCTTATGCAGATTCTGTAAGAGAAATATTCCTAACTTCTATTTCCCTATGTACTCTTTCCCACATTAGGAGAAAAATCTTATATAACAAAGGAAACTTTCAGAGATGGCATCTTAGTTACTTTTCTCATTCCTGAGACAAAATACCCAACACCCAAAAGCTAAGGGAGAGGAAGTTTATTTCGCTTATAATTTATAGATGTTTGAATCCATAATGGGTTGGCTCCAAGGCATGATGGTGCATGGCAGAGGGACAATGTTCATGGTGACAGAAGTCAGCAAAAGCAACAAGCAGACAGGAGAGAGGGACAATGCTCTTGCTGACCCTTGTGTGGTACACAGGCATTGGACCGTGGATCAGTCCCAAATTCTAGATTCAGCCACCTTTGAAAAGCTACCCCCTGATAACTGCATGAGACTTTAGGGGATATCTAGACACAAACCATAACCAGTTGCATTTTAAACACACACACACACACACACACACACACACACACACACACACACGTGCATGTGCGCACATACACACACATTGTATTGAGCGCTCCCTCATGGTAGAGCAGTCTACTCTCTCTTGGAATTGAGCCTTCCCAGAGGATGGATGGATAAAATTTGGCCTTCACTGCCCTACAGTCAGAGGCCTAGCTGTGGAGAAACCTTGGATTGATCAGTTATACCCACAGGAGGATTAGGTAGTCTAAGTCACTGGAGAAGTATTACCAAATATACTTAATTGAATAGCTACAGCTAAGTCTCTTATATGGCTTCCATCAGTAACAATACTTAAAATTTGAGCTCCACCTGTTTGACTTCATAATGTCCTTTATTTGGTATAAAATTTGGTGGAGAAGGAGGGGATTCTATCTGTCCTTTAAATCCTGGCAGCTATAACAGATTATCTTATGCTAATGTTATTAATTCTCCAAAGCATATACCTATTTTTTTTTGGCTCTGATTTCTTACTTATCAAACAGCCTTTGGATTCTTCTTGCTTCTTTCAAGACTTACTTACAGAAAAATGTCTCTATCAGAAGACTTTAAGTGCCTGACTTCCTTAGCACTTTATTCCTCCCTATAAGTTAATGAGTTATCATTTTGTTTTGATCCTTTACATTTGTGAGCATAGTTCATGTGCATTTACCCAGAGTAGATGTGTCAATAGAATAATTCTGAAATTTGCAATCAAAACAGTCAAAATTCCAAGAGAGTTCATAAATTGATCCCAATTTACTTTTAATATCAGGAAGAGTTATATAGTTGAATTAATGTGAGAAAATGTAGGATTGCATTATAGTCAAATGTGGTCACCCTTAAGTGTGAATATATTTACTAAAGAGCTAGAAAAAATAGAATGAGAGGTATAGCTATCTCCCAATTATATGTGGGAATTATGGACTGTAAACTGACTTGAAATTTAGGTACTGTTGTAATTCATTTTTACAGATATGAGCCACACAGAGTGTTCTTTCACTCTGGAAGTTCTTATAGTAGTACACTAATCTGCAGGTCTCAGTGTGTTCCATCTATGTCCATCTATGTCAGACAGGGTCCAATTCTGTCCCATGACTATCTTTAGATTCTGAGAAGCTGAGAGGGCAGACCCAAAACTAATGTGGAAATATAACCCTTAAAACTTTGTGAGATGGTGTACTTATTTGTGGAAATGTGTTTTTCATAATGAGGAAGAATTAGAATTAATTATAGAAATGCTTAAGGGAATCAAAATGTAGTATTAGAAGTTTTAAATTAATGAATGTGTACATGTTCACTATATTCACTGTCTGCATTACATAAAAGACTTTAATCTATTAGACTAATAGGTCAAGGTTATAATACTAAAGATATTTAATTGAGAATTTATTAAGCATTGTTCATCTAAGTTGAACATAATTGCGCTTATATGTGGACTCTGAACATTTAACAAAATTTAAAGGAAATCAGGGCTGGGGATATAGCTCAGTGGAATAAGCGCTTGCCTGGCAAGCGCAGGGTCCTGAGTTCGATCCCCAGTACCGCAAAAAAAAAAAAAAAAAAAAAAAAGGAAATCAACTTAAATTTTGTAAGTATTTCCTAAGAAATTAAGTACTTCCTTGAGAAAAAGTATTAGATAACTTATGCATATATAGAAAAATTGAGAATGTTGAAAATATTTAGTTTATAATGTTAAAAGGAATTTAGTTAATAAGCTTTATAATTGGTTCTAGATAATTTGTCCTTTAAAGTGACTAAAAACTTTTTATTTATAAAATGTTTATACAAGTAATTGAAAATTATTTTTTAAACTAATTTTTACTTGTAATTTCAATATATTGAATATTTTTTAAAAAGACAATCTATTAACGGTTTTTTTCCATGAAAAACCAATCTGGAGGAAGCAAAATTCTCACTTTCTCTCTTTTCTTTTTTTTGAGACAAGGTCTCACTAAGTAGCCAATGCTGCCCCCACATTTGAAGTGATCCTCCTGCCACAGCCTCTCAAGTGCTGGGATCACAGGCATGAGCCATCATGCCTAGTTTTAAAACTCTTATTTAATAGAACCTATGTTAGAGTGTAGATAAACGAAGTTTCTGGTATCAAAAACGTAACACCAGGGTGTAGATTTGGCAATGGGTATTCGCAAGTATAGTGCCAAAGCAGGATGGCTCTTGGGAAACAGGCAGTTGACCTCTAACATACTATATTCTAACTGCATTATTAGCAGTTTCTCTCCTTTTTTGAAATTTCTACTTTTTAGTGCTTTATAAAAATAATTTCTTTAAAGAATTGACTATTTTACATACAACATAGTAAGATTAAAAATATATTGAATGATAATCATAGGTTATTGGAGTTCTCAAGAAAATCAGCTGGTAATAATGGAGGATGGGCTTGTAACTTCAATGGCAGTAATTTACCTAAAGACCTGAAGCCTTCCCTTGAGTCTGCACTTCAAAAGAGTGCCTGCCCCTTTGCTGGGGGCCTATGGAGATGGCTGGGTAGATCCCTCCTTACCAGTGGCCAGAGAAGGGCTAGGAGCCAGGCAGGTCTTGTTTTGAATTCCAGTTCAGCCTTTTACTAGTTTTGATGACTCCAGCAAGATATTTAACCTCTCACTTTTCTAGTTGGATGATAACATTTACATTATAGGGTTGTTACAAAGCTTAGAAGTATTATCTGAAATGACGTGTTTCACTACTCATTGTCAATGAATAATACATGTCTCACTACCAGTTTCTTACTAATAGTGAGAAATTATGTTGTCAGTTAAGGAAGAGTTAATCTCTCGCAGCAGGTTCATCCGTTCATGTGTGTGTGTGTGTGTGTGTGTGTGTGTGTCCCTGCTGCAGTGAATCGTGGCTGTCTGCCAAACAGAGGCTCCAAAAACTCTTCAGCAAAGTTAGGCGATGATCTGCATGGTGTAAACAATACCCTGCTAGAACTCTAACCTCGGATTTCATTGAGTCGGATCCTCCTGCAGTCTCCGAGATCACATACCCTTATGTCCCGCTCAGTGAAAAGAATCTTGCAGCCCAGCGTTTCGCGTGTGGACTCCAGGTTGCCTGCTGCCGTCTTCCAGTCCCTCCCAGTCGCCGGCCAGGAGCGTTAGCTCTGTTCATCTGGCCCCCGGCCCCTGCTCTCCTTTGCCCCCTCACCGTGATTATCCAGACAAAGCCTGGATTTTGAATCTCTTTTGTAGAAACTGTAAGAAAATTGTCTCTTACGTATTGTGGTTTATAAAATTCTGAAAGTTGTATTTTATATTAAGTCTGAAATCTAAACAACATTCAAAGAATCAAACAAGGTGATATAGAGTGGAAAGGGCAGGAGGTAGGAAAATCAAAGATGCTGGCAAAATTTGAATGCAAGGGGGGTAAAATTTTTCAGAAAGCCATATCAAAGGTAAAAGATAAATCTACCTTAACAGATTTATTGAAATTCACTATTTTTAAATGAAGTCTTTGTATATCTGAAAAGACCTTTAGAATAACAACAATAGATTCTAATGAATGTCAGAACCCTGATCCTAATTACAGAAAGAGCTGAACACTGCAATCACACGCCTGTACAGTTTGCGGATACCTTCTGTCGGATGCGCCCTAAGTGAAAATGTTCTGGTTGGTGAACGGTTTCACTGAATTTTTTCCAGTCTGGCTTAGAGGAAATTGTGTTTTTTAGGCACAAATTATATGTTGGTGAACTAACTCTAAATTATCTTCAAGAGTTTATACTTCTTATCGTGGTATAGATTTTGGGTGAAATTTTTAAATTATATTATTTTACAGAAATTAATTTTTTAGTTTGAAAAGAATATTTACAGGGTGCCTATGAGACATTGCTGCAAGCTGAGGAGAGGCACAGCACGGCTCGTTAAGGAGCACCAGTGAAGGAGGGAGAGGGTTGTGCTTCCGATTTTCCTGCCAAATGACTTTTACCTCCTGCGAGGTGAGCGTGGCAGCAGGAGCCCTGGCCAAGTCCAGGCAGCTCAGTTTTAGGCCTACTGTGTGGAAAATGCCAGCACCTTGTCAAAGGGAAGCTGAATTTAAGTTGTAGCAACTCCAGAATCAATAATATGTACGGAGCTCTGAGGAATTCACAACTATGGAAAAATCACATGCCTCTGAGAGGCGTCATCGCTTACGTGGGAATGGTTGCTGGTTCTTAACATTAATTTTTAAGAAGACATAACGATGCAGTTTAAATATGAATATTATAAATGGTGGCTTTCAAGTTAATAGAAAGATTTGATGTATTTCAGCAAGGAAATCTCTTAGAGACTGTAGTTTCTAATCTCAGTGGCATAAAGCCTTTTGACCAATTCATATTAAAAAATCTAAGAAATTAATAAAATTATGAAAGTAATGGAAATTAATCATAAATTTACCTAAAGAGGTCAATGTTTATTTATAAATTTTGGTTATATTTATGCTTATATATATTTTAAAGATTTTCTGATCATGGTAGATAACTATTTTTAGTAATGCATTTTTAAAAATGCAGATTATTATGGAAAATATAAAATTATTCACAATTTTACTTCTGTTTGACCTTCATTTTTTTTTTTGATTTTTTTTTTTTTTTTGAGACAGGGTCTCACTATACAGTTCAGGCTGGCCTTGAGCTCACTTTGTAGCCCAGGCTGGTCTCGAACTCACAACAATCCTCCTGCCTCAGCCTCACAAGTGCTAGGATTACAGGCGTTCGCCACTGCACTTTTCTACAATATAAGTACTCATATTTGTGTGTTTGTGTGTGTATATGCATGAGTGTGTGTGTGTGTGTGTGTGTGTATCTTGCAATCTGTTTTATTTTTTATTTTATTTTATTTTTTGTCTGTTTTAATTTGGAGAAGTTTTAATCATGAGGACTAATCCTCTGGCCACTATTCCTTTAAATATTGGATAGTAGCACAGTAAAAAGAACCAAAATTTAAATGTGTCCAGATCCATTTTCTAGTTATCTGAAATGGAGTGAATTGTTCGGCCTTTAAACTTTGTCATTTTCAATTTTGGGAACTTTGTAGGCAAGTGGACAAAACTGGAGTCCATACTCATAAGTGAAATAAATCAGCGATACATGTGCAGGCAACGTATTATATCACTGGTGTAAGAACCCGAGGGTGGGAATATAAACTAAAAGTCATGAAGGAAATCTGTTCAAAAACAGAGAACGGATGGGACGAAGGAAAGGAGAAAAGAAAA